>JAYESA010000014.1:17284911-17289911 GCA_036927795.1 Iris macrosiphon
ATAGGATAGTTGTAAACTAATTATGGGTGGGTATTAGGTGACTAAAATAAGGTATATAGTATTATATAAATACTAAATACATGGTAGTTTATAGTTATAGTTGGATAGTTAATATATATATACTAGAGTGACATTACCTTGAGATACCAAGGTAAATGCCAATGTATTAAAGATACCCAAGGTATTAGGTTTGGGTATCAAGATAGAGGTTTAGTATTGCGATACCAAGTTGGTTCAAAACCATGGTATCCATTTAGCATTTGTAATTAGGATTTTATATATATAATATTATTTGATATGTACATATGTGTTATATTTATCCCTTGTTTGCGTATCCTGAGATACGGTATCTTAGTATCCTAAGATGTAGCTTGTATGGCCTAGATTCATAGGGTGTGAGCCCAATATCTTTGAGTTAGACTCATGCAACCTAGAAATAGCTAGTTTGACTAAGTTTGACTAGTTTGGCATAGAGTTGACCTAGTTTGACTATTTTGACTTAGAAATGGCTTGTTGACCTAGATGTTGACTAGTTTATCTTAATTTCTTTCCAGAACCTTGTATTAATGCAATATTCCATATAAAGGTCTGTGTGACACCAGTTCGGACAGTTTGAAATACATTGCTCTGAACCACAGGTGAGTATATTTCTCTGATTGTTTTCAATTTATAATATTATATATATACATGTTCTAGAATTGTATACATTGATTCCCGACACAGTGATTTCACGGACTGGTGCTATATGAATCCCGTTAGGAGGTGTTATCCCCTACCGTGTGCAACGGGTACCCAGTCACATGTATTTCATCGTGTGCATCGGGTATTGACTTTCATGTACTTCTTGTGCATCCACTATTTCGTGTGCTAGTGTGACTATATCGTGATCATGTACGTAACCTGTCGTGATTGGATCCATGAGTATTGGTTGGGGAGGGAAAGTAGGAGTTGGTTATGTGATCAAAGCCCTCTTGATCTCATGTGCATATCGATTATACACCTCACGTATAATGGAGTTACCTTTATACCTCATGTGCAACCTAAGCCGATCACATAACGAACTTGCACTCTAAATCACATAGCTAGTATTCTTGTTTTCTACTTGCAGTTTATTTCCCGTATTTACTTTTCAGTTCTTATTGTGCTTATTGTCTGTTCTCCCTGTATTGTACATTCTTATTACTTGTGCATCTTGTATCCTTTTTCTATTGCTTGTTATATATGCTCGATTATGTTATTGGAACTGCTTTCAGAGGTATGTACTTCGTTCCATTCCTGACTGGAAAATATTTTTCAGAGGATCTGAGAGATTGGTGTCCGACATACCATGGACTTCGACTTATAGATGGTGCAGACTTGGACCCACTAGTTCTGGAGTGATTATCGGGAGGTTTATCTGGATCACTAGTTTTCATAGATAGTTTCTTTAACATTTTGGTACCGGATTTATTTTTGGCATATAGTATGAGATTGGATATTGTTTCTATTATTGTTTATATATATTGAATGGATAGTTATGTTAGACTTCCTTGATATCTTTTCGTGCTTTAGAATGTGATTGAGTTTGTGTTGAGATATTGTTGGCAGATTTTATATTATTGTGAGATATTTAGATAGTATAGTTAACCAAGACAGCGTTCTACCGTCGATGCTACGGCGTAGGCTGGACGTTGTTCCCGACTTGCATCCCTACACCGGATGCGGATCGTGACACATTTTTAGTGGTAGCCCATGCAGGTCAGGCTTTGCAAGTTTTGCGATATCGTGGTAGTGCGACAACTTAGTTGTACTACTGTGTGCCTGCGATAGGATATAGGACATAGGACACTAGGATAAGAGAGGATACTCAATCACAAATTTCTTGAGAGATTCCTGGGATGACCCTTGAGAATCTTATTACAATTCCCATTTCAAATCTTTTCTCTTGTTTCGGTTCGCTCTCACTTGTTGTTGTTGAAATTAATTCTTGGTGATCGATTGTTGAATTTGATTCTTGGTGATCGGATGATTCAAAATTCTTGGTGTTCGTTATTTAGTTTGATTTTTTTGTCGAGAGAAATTTTACGGACTAAGTTACGGTATCATCTGATGACATATATTGATGAGAACAGTAAAAAAGGTAAAACGTCTACTTTGGTTATGGAGCCTAGAGTTTATCGCAACCATATTAGCTGGCGTAGCGAAAACGTAGGGACCTGACTTCGGATGTACATATCTTAGTTATAAAATTTAGAGTTTCTCGCAGCCATACCGGTTGGCGTGGTGAGGATCCTAGATGACATGATTATAGAGTTGTATACCCTAGTTATGGAATCTATAAATTATCGCAGCTATGCTTACTGGCGTGGCGAGGATTCTTAGTGTCATGATTTCGGATAAATGTATATGATTATCAGATTGTATCTTAAATTGGTTCTTAAAGTATCATCTCACTATTTATTTATTTATGTTATTTCAGGACTTTGTTCTATTGTTCCTTAGCTTAGCAGTAGAGATACCTTCAGTTCTCTAGTTCCTTATAGAGCTTCATTAGGGTTCCTTGTTAGTATGATAATTGGTGAATTATAATTAGGTCTATGTCTTGAATATCAGTATTAACTGTTGAGAGTGTGGCTTATGAGTCGGTAAGTGGTTCTTGGTTAGGCATGTGAGCAATAGGCATAAATCTAGGGATAACCCATAGCATAGTACTTTGTAGCACTATTTCAATGATAGGTATTATTATAGATTGTATGGGTACTATAGGTAGAAGGGAGAGTAGAGAGTATTAGTAGTAGTCCCATGAGTTAGTATCAGAGACTGTATGTCAGTTTAGGATAGTCATGAATTCATGTAGTTGGGTGATCCATGTAACAATTAAGTATCAAGGAAATTGTGTTGAAAAAATAATAGAGCATGATATTCAATTTAGTGGTTATAATTGGGTGTGTCAAGAGTAGAGAAATATATATGCATAAAGAATATTAGTAAGCATGCCATAGTAGAATGGTACCCATAAGTATATAGGAAAGTATGAGAGAATAATAATACATTGTGCTAAAGTAGTAGGACTTGTGTTAAGGTATAGTAGAGCATTGATGTGAGTAGATATGAGTGCACCAGTATATGACTAGTGATGGGTATATCACCTGATATTGAGGCTAGTAATGTGTTGGAGGCAATAGGTGGAAGAGCGTCTAGAAATAGTGTGCAGGATGCACAGTGGGTGATAAGTGTCAGTTTGGAAGTTCATGAGTATCAGAAAGTGGAAGCTTGTGTGTTAATATTATGTCATGGGTTGAGAAATATCAAGATTGGTCATGAAAGATATATAGTGCATCACTGATTTGTATATTCGTCTGTAAGGTTTGAGGAGAGATACATATACATCAATAGAGATATGGAACCATATGTCGGCCTTTGAGAGTGAAGTAAAATGTGTGTATTATAGAAGTTAATAACTAGTGCATTGGATGCAAGTGATCATAATTTCTAGTGAGTATTATGAGGTGATCTAATGATGAAGCTAGTGTCCTAGAACCATAAGGACATATGTTTTGTAGTTAGGAAGCTGGTGTTACTATATCAAGAGTGCTAGTGTTTCTATATCAGTGATTAGTTGAGTAATGTGCTAGTAACAGTAAGTACCTTGTGTAATGATATTGGATTGGTGTATCAGTTAATGGATAGAAAAGCATTTGGGAGTAATAGTACAAGTGATCCAAGCAGTAGAGGAGGGAGATAATACATATATAGAAGTAAGTATAGTACCTTGCTAAATTTGAGTATAGAGGTTGTATGTATCAGAGAATAAACCGAGGGGTATAAGGATACTAGTGAGATGTCATGATGTTGTAATGACTACAAGGCAGTTGTGTAGTTATTGTGATACTAATGTATCAATGATAACCTTAAGATGATTAACAAATGTTAGAGGATGAGTTACACCAAGTATCAGATAGAAAGAGATATCCTAGTAATAAGAGCCGGAGTACTTCAAGTATTATGAAAGTTTAGACACAAGCATTTTAATAACTTGTATAATATTATAGAGAAGAGACATGAGTAGCTTGGTGTCACGACCCGCACCCAAAAATTGGGCATGAGTCGTGGGTACATCCAGCCTACGCCGCAGCATCGGCGGTAGAACGCTGTCTAGGTCTACTATCTAGCTAATAATCTCACGCAATCAATATATATACCTGTCAAGATCTCAACTCCAAACGGAGGAGCAACATGATAATGATAATCACAAGTACTCAATCACGAATCTAAGCACGATAAGATAACAAAGAAGTCTAACAACTATAAGGTCTAAACAACTGCTACTAAAATAACAACAACAATAATAATAATACAACATCCTGAATCATATACAATACAATGTCTCAATCCAAAATCGGGGACAAATTCGGTACCAAAAGCTAATAAAATACAACTGAGGTCCTAGTGATCCCGGCTACCAACCCGAAAATCACTCCTAAACTAGGGGGTCCCTGTCTGCACCATTGACAGGCTGAGGTCCATAAAACGTCGGACACCAATCATCCGGATCCTCTGAAAAAATATATCCAGTCAGGATTGGAGCAAGTACACCTCTAATAGCAGTTCTAGTTAAATGATAAAAACTATAAAGCAGTTGTAGCAAGTAGCAAGGAAAGAAAATAAAGTATGAACAAGGAAATATATATGTCACTGGTGCATAAAGGTAAAGATACATGAATATCAGAAGCAAGATAGTAATAACTGCAGGATACAAGAAATCTAAACTAAGAGTAAGTACGTGCACAAGAACGTGTAGTGAGTCCAGCAAGAATAAATGTAGTGAGTCCAGTCCAGAAAATATAAGTGAGACCAGCAAGAAATGCAAGAGAGTCCAGACTAGAAAGAATGAACTCGTGTCTTTGAAATACCTATTTCGACATGTAAACGGCTAGGGATAAGTACGGCTCACCGCATACTAGGTGTACGGCTACTATCATTCCAAATTAGACTAGAGGGGGTGATTCCAGTTATTCCAG
>JAYESA010000014.1:17897411-18157262 GCA_036927795.1 Iris macrosiphon
ACATAGTTGTACATTCCCTCTCGAGAAGAACTTGACTTTGATACCACGTGTTGAAAACACGTGGGCTCTGATACCACGTGTGGGGCGCGTCGCGGAAGCATTTTGCCAACCCACCTGAGATGACTAACCAATCTACGAACACAAAGTACAGATGAAGACAAGTATATGGCGGTGACTTACATCACCTGGACAAATTCCAACCTTTATAACTCAGATAAAATTATAAGATTACAAAAAACTAATGTTGAAACCCTTTGCCCTAATATGTTCAACCCCCTCACCACACTCAAGAAAAAAAAGCAGAAGATTACAATTGAAATCACTCACCAACCCGTAGCAATCTCCCTAACCGAAGTTGATGACTCCTCGATTAGATCTCCTTCTTCCTTCTGTCTTGGATGGCGAAGTCCTAAGAGCAAAGCACGGACTTTCTCTTAGATTTTCTGTGGACGAGCACCCCGAATATCCAACTTGTGCTTATTCTTTGTGCCTCCACCCTCCTCTCTATTTATAGGATGAGAAACCTATTTTAGGTCATAATATGATTTCCTAAATAGGAAACCCTAAAATAATAATCCTATTACACCTAAAATAGCCTAATACCAATTATGGACGTCCAAATATGGCAGATTAAATATTTGATACAAATTTAAAATCTAATCAAAACTGCATTTAATGTAGATTTCTAAATTATATCAAATCAAAATTTTGACCATATTTGGGCTCCAAAATTTACCAAATCCAGATTGGACCCCAACACCAAACTATGTGGAGAATATCTCGGAGTGCGACGAGCGCCATCCTTGTGTCAAAAAAGCTCGAAAAGTACATCGAGCGCCGTGTATTGGAACAATTATGATAAGCAAATATTATATTAAATTTTTATCTTTGACTTTAGTTATATATTTATAATTGGATCTTTCATATATTAACTTTCCATATAATTGGATTTTTTATTTTTGGTAAGATAATTTATGATTTGATTTCCATTAAATATATGATTGAATGTAATTAAATTTTCATAAATATTTTTGACTTCCATATATAGATTTTTATATGGAAATCCTAATTCATGCAAGAGTTTATATAAAGGCTCATGCAATATACAATAACATGAGAAAAAACAAGAGAGAAAAAAATGTAGCAAGAGTGCCATTGCAACTTTGGAGAGGAGAAAGAATGATTGGAGGCCGTTCGGAGAAAGAGATCAATTTGGGGTATTTCTCATTATCTTTTTTCTTCGTAGATGTAATCTATTTTTTGTTCCAAAGAGTTGCGGTGATCTGTGTTGGATTGGTGAGGAGCTTGTAGAGGATGTAATATCTTTATTCCATTAGTGAAGGTTTTTTAGAGTTGGACTCCGATCGTCCCATGGTTTTTTTATCTGAATTTTTCACGTGAAATTTTTTGTGTCTGCGATTTGTGTTTTGTATTTTTTGGTTTATACATTTTTCTCGGTTCTCTCGTATATACTCTCTGGTTTGGGGAACGATTTCTGCACTTTCGTTCCCAACAGTGTGGTATCAAAACCAGGTTCTAAAATTTCAGAAGGGTGTCAGGAGTTGACAGGCAAACCATAGAGAAAAGAGGAACGCGAAGTCGGTGCGCATGATAAACCAAAACGGTTCCAATTACCACTATTAGCAGAGAAAGTCCAAGCATCGGTACGAGAACTTTGAGTGCTATCATTGTGGCAAGATGGGCCACATCAAGCAGAACTGTTTCGCTTAGAAGATAGAGAAGAATGGCGACAAGGAAAAACAAAGTGAGAACAATACAGAGGCGGACTCGGCACATGGAGGTGATCTGATCATTGTAGGTGATGAGGTAGTCATGAACCTCGCCTGCGATGACAACTCTTGGCTGGTGGACTCAGGTACTTCAGCGCACGTATCTCACAACAGGGCTTATTTGCTACTTACACAACAGGCGACTGTAGAGTGTTGAAAATGGGCAACGGAGATGTGTCGAAAGCTGTTGCTGTTGAAAATATGCATTTGAGGACAAAGACATGTGCAGTTCTTATTCTCAAAGATGTTCGTCATGTCCCTGATATCCGTTTTAATCTGGTGCCGGTTGGAAGGTTGGATGACGAGGGTTTCTTCAATCTCTTCGGGAATGATTAGTGAAAGCTTTCCAGATGTTAGATAGTAATTTTTAGAGGAAGCAAGAGGTTTAGACTCTACTATATGGAA
This sequence comes from Iris macrosiphon, assembly GCA_036927795.1. NCBI lineage: Eukaryota > Viridiplantae > Streptophyta > Magnoliopsida > Asparagales > Iridaceae > Iris > Iris macrosiphon. The sequence goes on from JAYESA010000014.1 coordinate 17,899,607, forward strand.
GGGAGCACACAGGGGGCACATGAGGTGAATACAACTACTGATGCGTCTACCGAGTTATGGCACATGCAGCTCGGTCACATCAGTGAGAAGGGGATGAGCTAATTGGTGAACATGAAGGTGATTCCAGGACTCAAGTCTACAAAGCTGGAGAGATGCATGCACTGTTTGGCGAAAAAGAAAAATAGGGTATCTTTCCAAAGTCACCTAAGTTCAAGGAAGTCGGCGTTGCTCGAGTTGATTCACTCGGATGTTTGCGGTCCTATGAAGGTAAAATCTATTGGTGGTGCTTCTTACTTTATAACTTTTATTGATGATTATTCCAGAAAGGTTTGAGTCTATGCCTTAAAGACCAAGGATCATGTGCTGCCCACTTTCAAGGAGTTTCAGGCCTCCATTGAAAGGAAAACGGGCAAGAAGCTGCTATGTGTTCGATCGAACAATGGCAACGAATATATCGGTCCATTTGATGCATACTGCAGAGAGCAAAGAATACGACACTAGAAGACTCTGCCAAAGATACCTCAGCTCAATGGTGTAGCGGAGGGGATGAACAGGACGCTGATGGAGAAGATATGATATTTTCTGTCAGAAGCAAACTTGTCGGACAACTATTGGGGTGAGGCTCTTTACACAGCTGCTTATATTGTTAATTTATCTTCTAGTGCTCCTTTACAGGGTGATGTGCCTAACAAAGTATGGTATGGAAAAAAGCCGTCATTCAATCACTTGGGAGTGTTTGGTTGCAAGGCCTTCGTGAATGTACCGAAGGAAGAGAGATCCAAACTTGAGCCGAAGATGAGTCGGTGCATCTTTGTCGGTTACGGTCGGGATGCGTTTGGCTATAGACTCTACGACCCAGTGGGAATAAAGCTCTACAGAAGCAGGAACGTAGTATTTGTCGAGGATCAGACCATGAGCAACACTTAGGATTTCGAGATGCCTTCTAAGGCTGAGAAATTGCCTGAGTTAGAGTCATTTTGCTTCGAGCAGTTTCCAGAGGACATCGCAGAGGATCCAGTTATGGGGGAGCCAGTACATGAAATTGCTTCCAAACTTAATCATCAGCCTGCTGATGGTGGTTAGGGTAATCTTCAGGAGGATGAGCATGCCAAAGAGGCAGTTCCTGAGGAGGAGGTTGTTGGTATATAGCCAACACTAGTGGGTCTATTAAGGAGGAGCGATAGAGAGCGTCGACTATCTACGAGATACTCACCGGGTGAGTATGTGCTACTGACTGACGGTGGAAAGCCCGAAAGTTTCGTAGAGGCTATGGAAGACGAACACTGGCAGGAGTGGATAGAGGCCATACAGGAGGAGATGAGTTCCTTGGAGGTTAACTCTACTTATGATCTGGTACGGTTGCCAAAGGACAAGAAGGCTTTAAAGAATCGATGGGTATTCAGAGTGAAGCAGACAGATGATGCTACTTGCCCTTGATACAAAGCGAGTCTGGTAATTAAAGACTACGGTCAGCAAAAATGCGTAGATTATAATGAGATCTTTTTGCCAGTCGTCAAGCAATCGTCTATTCGGGTGGTGCTGGCATTGGCAGACAGTTTTGACTTGGAGGTTGAGCAAATGGATGTGAAGACGATATTCCTCCACGGTGATCGTGAGGAGGAGTTATACATGGAGCAGCCAGAGGAATTATGTGAGAAGGGCAAGTCACACATGGTTTGCCAGTTGAGGAAGAGCTTGTATGGTTTGAAGCAGGCTCCAAGGCAGTTGTACAGAAAGTTTGAGTCGTTTATGGGACAACATGGTTACGCACGGACGACGTTGAACCACTGTATATTTGTGAGATACTTTGCTGAGGATGATTTTATTATTTTACTACTCTATGTTAATGATATGTTACTGGTAGGTCGGAATGCTACTAGGATAGGAGAGTTGAAGCGCCAACTGGACGTGACCTTCTCTATGAAGAATTTGGGTGCAACGAATACTATTTTTGGGATGGAGATCAGCCGAGAGAAAGTGTCCAAACTGCTACACTTGTCCCAAAATAAGGACATTCACCGAGTACTTCAGTGTTTCGGGATGGACGGATCAAAGAAAGTGAGTAACCCCCTTGCGGCTCACTTTAAGTTCACTGAGGAGCAGTGTCCATCTACCGAGGACGAGAAGGAAGATATGAAGCGGGTTCCATATGCCTCAGCTGTTGGGAGTCTTATGTATGCTATGGTGTGTACGAGGCCAGACATCACTCACGCAGTTGGCATAGTTAGCAAGTATACTTCCAATCCTATAAGGGTACATTAGAGTAGGGTCAAGTGGATTCTACAATATCTTCAGGGCACTGCCGATTGAAGTCTTTCTTTTGGTGGTGACGAGTCGAAGCTGTTTGGGTATACCGACGCTGATATGACTGGAGATGTAGACACGAGGCGATCGACTTCGGACTATGTGATAATGTTTGCTGGTGGAGCAGTATTGTGGCAGTCACGGTTGCAGAAGTATATTGCCTTGTCGACGACAGAGACAGAGTATATTACGGCGACAGAGACTTGCAAGGAGTTGTTGTGGATGAAGAAGCTGTTACAGAAAATTGGACTAATTAAAGCAAGAGCAGTATCATTTGCTTTACGATAGTCAGAGTGCTATTCACCTTGTGAAGAACCAAATATTTTATAGCATGTCCAAGCACATTGAGACCCAGTATCATTGGATATGGGATATTATGGAAAAGAAGGAAGCGGCGCTTGAGAAGGTTCATACAGATGACAACGGAGCCGACATATTCACAAAGATTCTTCCAAGGAGAAAGTTTGAGTACTGCAGGCGGATCATCGGGATGATGACCCCCTCCACATACTTGCGGAGGGAAAGATTTATTGGAATAGGTGGGGTTCCCAACCTATGTGAAGAATACTCCGGAGTGCGACGAGCGCCATCCGTGTGTCAAAAAAGCTCGAAAAGTGCATTGAGCACCGTGTATTGGAACATTTATGGTAAGCAAATATTATATTATATTTTTATCTTTGACTTTAATTGTATATTTATGATTGGATCTTTCATATATTAACTTTCTATATAATTGGATTTCCAATTTATAGTAAGCTAATTTATGATTTGATTTCCATTAAATATATGATTGAATGTAATTGGATTTTTATAAATATTTTTGGCTTCCATATATAGAATTTTATATGGAAATCATAATTCATGCAAGGGTTTATATAAAGGCTCATGCAATATACAACAACATGAGAAAAAAATAAGAGAGAGAAAAAAGGTGACAAAAGTGTCATTGCAACTTTGGAGAGGAGAAAGAAGGATTTGAGGCCGTTTCGGAGAAGGAGATCAATTTGGGATATTTTTTATTGTCTTTTTTCTTCGTGGTTGTAATATATTTTCAGTTCCAAAGAGTTGCGGTGATCCATGTTGGATCGGTGAGAATTTTGTAGAGGGTGTAATATCTTTATTCTATTAGTGGAGGTTCTTCAGGGTTGGATTTCGATCGTCCCGTAATTTTTTTATCTGCATTTTTCACGTAAAAATCTCTATCTGTAAATTATGTTTGGTATTTTTTTTTGTGCATTTTGCTCGGTTCTCTCGCAGATACTCTCTGGTTTGGGGAACGATTTTTGTGTTTTCATTCCCAACAAAACTGAACAAAGCAGCACAATATGTCAAAACCCATGATCTCACAATCCAAATTTTAACATCGGTATTGAAATTTCTTCACCAATATCTTCCTTCTGCAAGTGTACAATTCACCTAAGTATAAGCTATCACTGCTTTCAAGTCCCCAAAATAATGCTTGTTAATGCCGGGTTACAGAGATCACAACTAATTACTACTCTTATTGTTTTTATGTAATCATATTAGAAGCTGACTCTGAAGAAAAGAGAGTTTGCAAAAACTCTAGCAATCGTAGTTGTTATAAAGAAAAAAATAGAAGAACAGAAGGAAGAAGAAATAACACTGAAATAATATATCTTGCTAAGGTGATGATGATCACAGTTGCTCAAAGCAAGATTCGACCATTTTTGTCGATCTGCTTCCAGGAGTTTGAAACAGAACTTCTGGAACACTCTTGCACTACTAGAAAAAGTGGGATTAGCGACGTATTTTAGCGACGTCAAAGAAAACGTCGCTAATAATATATAAATTAGCGACTCCATGTAAAAATGTCGCTAGATGTCGCTAAATGGCGACATTTAGCGACGTTAGCGACTTTTATTAAGATTTTAAAAGATTAGTTGCTATAAGTTCAATTAAGGTCGCTAATATGTCTAATTTAGCGACGTATATAGCGACGTTTATATTAAAAATATTTAGCAACGTGTTTAGCGACGTCTATGACGTCGCTAAAATTTAATTTTGCGACGTTTTTATTTGACGTCGTTAAACGTCGCTAAAATTTGGTTAATTAGGGCTCGATTTCGTTTTTCCCCATATGTCGAATTTTTTTTATTTCAAAAACAAAAAAAATTCCCCCGCCCCCCCCCCCCGCTCCGGCAATCGGCTCTCCACAGCGGCTACTCCGACATCCCCCTCCTCCTCCTCGAGCTCTAGGTAAACCCTAACTCTCTCTCTCTCACAGGACACACATGTGATACTGACACAGACACGACACACACACACACACACACACACTAACACAAACACTGATAAGGACCTAGGGTTAGGGTTAGGTTTTTTGACATTGCTTCATGGATCTTCTATGACTGCTGCTAACTCTCCTCATGTAGCAATATTTCTATCTCATATCCCTTTCGAAGAGAAGAGAAGAGAAGAGAATATATATATATATGGGAGGCAAGCCTCAAATCCTAACAGTCGTCACCCCAATTAATCCAGAGATAATGCCAATGAATAAGGGATATTTACTAACCATTATGTCGAAATTCCAAAAGATAAGAAGCGGTTAAAACCGAAAATCCACTTGGAACAAATCAACAATATTAATTTTATTAATGGATGATATAAAAAGTAATACGACTATGAATATATATAGATGGAGAATGGATCCATATACATATAGGAGAATGTATCTAATCCTGAATCTAATTAATCTTAATACCCGCTTCAAACTCATAATGGATCAAACAGCAAGAGTTTGTCCAATAAAAATTGGAACCGCGGTGTGAGGTGTGACTTTGTAAAAAAAATGCTAGCTGATCAACAAAGGTTACATGTTGTAGAGAAATAGTGCTTACAAAAAAAAAAGATCACGGATGAAATCATAATCAATCTCAATATACTTTGTTAATTTATGAAAAACTGGATTGTTTGCAATCTGTATAGTACTCTTGTTATCACAATGAAGCATCATAGATCCTTTAGGAGCAATGTCCATATCATAGAGCAGTCTACGTACATGGACGATCTCCTTGGTGATGGCAGCCATAGCTCTGTGCTCTTCCTCAATAGAAGAACATGCAACAATGATTTGTTTCTTGCTTCACAATAAAATAAATGAATTGCCAAGAAACAAACAGAATTTCGTAATAGATCATCTGGTATAGTCGGATCTCCTGTCTAATCTGTATCAAAAAATGTTATAAGCTTTAGAGTAGATGTAGAACATGAATAATGAGCACGTAATAGTCCTAAAGATATTGGAAAATTTGGAGTAAGGCACCATAGTAGGCTGATCGACGCACGAAAATGAACTGAACAATACTAAGTGCATAAGAAATATTTAGCATGGTCAAACAGAGATACATAAGTTGATCCACTAGCCGTCTGTAGCGAGTAGGATCTGTGAAAGGGCTCACCATCTGTGCGACGAAGCTTTACATAAAGCTCCAAAGGAGTATCAGCTGTCTGACTATTCGACAGACCACCAGGTTGATCAACAGTACAGCGAATCTGGATATAGATGAGGATGAAGGAGAACGACTGAACGTCGTCGTAGTCCTGGAGCCACGATCGAGACCAGAAAAAAAAACTAGGCTCTGATACCATAAAACAATCAACAATATTGATTTTATTAATGGATAATATAAAAATCAATACAACTATGAATATATATAGATGGAGAATGGATCCATATCCGTATAGGAGAAGAAATATGTATCAATATAGGAGAAAGAATATAATCATAAATCTAATTAATCTTAACACCACACAACGCAATTTCAGTACGAAAATTTGACCCAGAAGACAGTTTTCGCAAAAGCAACCACACAATGAAAATGCAGCACCCGTGCAGCGCCCGTGCTGTTCCGCTGCACTGCTGGTCCGCGCCACCCGCACCAACTGCGTTGCCGCACAGTCCGCATAACACCCACAAAAAATGACTCAACTTCGCGCAAAAGCGTACGTGTGAAGTACAAATTGTGCCTTCAAAGTGACACTTTGCATCCTTCGTCCGAACCCGAGTCCGAGTCCTAGTCGTTAGGCTCCTTCGGGGCCTAGCTCCTAAGAATAATCCAAAAAAATGAGTGACAAAAAACATAAATATTTCTTGGTTGTCTTAAATTGTTTTATAGGAAACTAACCTCCCATCTTAACCACATGGACTATCACACCTCATGTGCACAAGTCAATAAAAAATAAATATTATATTAAAATACACACTTGGAGTTGAAACATAAATATGTGACTATTCTCTATAATTCAAATTCAAACCCCAACAATGTTAGACGAGACCTTCCATAGTCTTTCCAAAATGTCCAATCCAAATAAATTTTATTACTAATTCGAAAATTTTCATAGGAAGCATCAAAATTTTATAAAATTGAGCTGCAAAAAATAAAGTTTTTGTAAAATTGCAAAATAAGAACTAAAATGCCGTATGGCGGGACATTTATCAAACAAACGTCCTATGGTAGGACATTTTTCTTGATACCGAAAATTAATTTTTTATTTACTAGCATTAACAACATTAACAACTAACTAATTTATACTAGTAAAAAATAAAAATAAAAACGTCCTATGGAAGGACATTTTTAACAAAAAAATGCTCTGCAAATGAGAGTTTTCCTTACATATTTTTAATTGGATTAGCCAACTAATTACTACAAAAATATCCATTAAAAGGACGTCAAAAGTAGGAGACAGACAGGTAGAAACAGAACTAGAAATTCGAACTGTGGTGAGCTGGCATGGGCTTGGTGTGGAGTGACTTATATGAAAAAGAAAAAAAAAATACATATGTAATTATTTTTTCTTTTCTTTTTTTTTATCTTTTTTTTAGGGGGTTTGGTGTGTGTGTGTGTGGGGGGGGGGGGGGGGGGGGGTTGAGTTGTGGACTGGAGCCCATCCCACCATACAACTTGATTTCGTCCTTGCGAACCGGAGCACGCTGGTGGTTAGGGTCGGCGGAGACGAGGGAAGGAAAATTGGGGACTAGAATTAAAGAGAAGGAAAAAAAGTGGTGTAATAGAACAATCAAATTTTGCCTTAGGCGATGGGTCAATGATGTCTATTCCGTTGATGGTACTAAAGTCGGCGACTAAAAGTACGTCACATGTCTGTGGCTCAATTTTTCACGTGTTGCTTGTGCAACACGGGTGAAAAATTATGTGACGTATAGGTGACAGATGTGTTGGATTGTATCTCGTTTCCGGTTGAGCGCTCAAATGAGGGTGGCAATGGAGTTGGTAATTTAGTCCCACACTGGATATGCGGTAGGATCATGAGGTGTAGATAATTGGGATTGGTTCAGGCCTTACATGGAAATTCTCTTTTAAGACATATGGGCCCAATCTAATATCGAACCTCATGGGCCAACTTCTGTTCGGGACACACCGCGTTCCCAACAAGTGGTATCAGAGCCCAAGGTTACGGGGCTAGTTTGAGCGGCTCTAATTGATTCGAGACAGATGGTGTTGAACGTTCATGGATTATACGGGCTCTTCTCAAGGTGTAGTAGGAGCATCAACTACACGAATTGGCTTTAAAAGGTGGATCTGACGAGTCCAAGGTGGAGCAAGACGTTGTGGTTGGCACACAATGGTGGTGTGGATGAACGTGTCAAGTTTGGTTCTGTGGTCGAAAGGATCGAGATGACAATATGTTGGATCTCCTGGGTGTTCGGTTAGCGGGAACGAACAAAGATAGCGGGGTGTGCTAAGGTTGTTCGGCTAGCGAAAACGAGTTAAGATAGAGATTGTTGGATTGTATCTCATTTCCGGTTGAGCTCTCAAATGAGGGTGGCAATGGAGTTGGTAATTTAGTCCCACATCGGATAGGCGGTGAGATCATGAGGTGTAGATAATTGGGATTGGTTCAGGCCTTACATGGGAATTCCCTTTTAAGGCATATGGGCCCAATCTAATATCGGACCTCATGGGCTAACTTCTGTTCGGGTTACACCGCGTTCCCAACAAGATGTATATCTTACTAGTGATTCGTGTATTGGTTGTTAATTAGTGACCCACTTAATTCGTTGCACATCTACATCGTTGATCTACATTTTTTTAGTAGTATGATAAGTGATAATTATGAAAATCTTTAGAAGAATAGGAAAGTTGGAAGAAAGGGTAACAAAGATTTATCTAGAGATTTTCAATATTGTCACGACATAGAGAACGTTATAGAGAAGAAAAATGGTATGTTGCCCGCAGGCGGGCTGGCCCGCCCGCCTACGTGGCTGACTCTCATTGCCACCCCTCCCCCGCTTTCACGGGTCCTATCCGGTTGACCTGCCAATGGAAGTTGGTCATGTGACGGACGGACTGGTCCGTCCGCGGACAACGTAGCAGTTCTCTATAGAGAAAGAGTGAATGCTGGATAAAAGATTTCAAAAAAGTGTACTTGTAAACGATAAATAGTATTCTTAAAGAATAGAAGGTTAAAATTTGTTCAAAAATAACCACAATAATTATTTAAGAAAATTCATAAGTGTTTGTAAAGGATTAATCTAGAGTCGGTGCTGAAATTTACTAGACAATTCCCTTTTAAGACTTGAAGGCTCATTTGATTCACTTTTATTAGAGATTTTCCTTTTAAATACTCCTTTAACAAATGGTCTGGTAATACCATTATCATCTTTATCATTCATTAATCTCTTTTCTTTTGGTTTCTAATTACACCTCTACATGGCCAGGAACTAAACTTTGATCCAACTCAATCCTCAATTAAGAAATAATAATAATAATAATAATAATAATAATAAGTTGGTATGGAACGTATGTTTATTGTGATTTGAATTTTTGACATTTTTCTTAAAAATCCAATATACAAGAAAATTGGTTATGCTCCCAACCATTCGAGTGGGGCCCACGTGAGTCCAATTTAATTCAATGTGATATCAGGACGCGGTGAACCGAGACCCACCCTTCAACCTCCAACGGTCACATCTTAAAGAAAAAGTCCAACGGTCATATTGTTCAAATTTTCTCTCCTCTATTTAGCTCCACTCCTTCTACTCCTCCTCCAAAGTTTGCTCGACTAAATATTCTCCAATAAAAAAAAATAAAAAGGACCACCATAAATTTTTACAGCCTCACCGGGAGGATACTTTAATCGGATCCACCATTTTTCTTTCACATCCGAGTGAAAAGAGAAAAAGTGAAATGATTGATAACAGAGGGGATAGAAACTACATGTATAACTATCTTTAAAATCAAATTTATCAAAAAGCTGAATGAAAGAACTTTGGTCCAAATTTTTTTTATTTTTATTTTTATAAGGTCCATTATTTCATATGTCAAATTCTGATGGAATTAAGATTCCAAGCCACACACACACATATATATATATATATATATATATATATATATATATATATATATATATATATATATATATATATATATATATATATGTTATCAAACAGGGACTTAGGAGTTGAAAACTTATTAACTTTTATTAGAGATTATAAAAAACAATAAAATCTCAGGAACTAGACTTTGGTCCAACTCAATCCTCAATAATAATAAAAAAATTTAATAACAGTAGTAGTAGTAATAAATAAAGGTAAGTGGGTATGTTTATTGTGATTTGAATTTTTGACCATTTATTTAGAATCCAATATATAAAGATAAGGTAAGTCCTACCCATTCGAGTGGGGCCCACGTGAGTCCAATTTAAGATGATGCGGTGAACCGAGACCCCTCCAACGGGCAGTTTATTTAAAAAAAGAAAAAGAAAAAAAGACCCAACGGTCATATGATTCGAAACTTGGCCTCTTTCTTCAGCTCCACGCCTCCAACCTCCAACGGTCAAATTTGTCAGTGGTACCCAACGGTCATATTATTCAAATTTCACCTCCTATATTTAGCTCCACTCCTCCTCCCCCTCCTCCAAAGTTTGCTTGAAGAAGAAGAAGAAGGGAAACGCCATGGATTTCCACAGCCTCACCAGGAGGGCACTCCAGTCGCTCTGCAAGAAGAACAAGATCCAAGCCAACATGACCAACGTCGCCATGGCGGACGCTCTCGAAGGCCTCCCTGTAGTCGAAGGGATCGAAGAATACTTCCAAGAGAGCCAGGCCGAGCTGACAGCAGCCCCGCCGGAGCCGCAGGGGAGCCCACTGCCGCGGTCGCGCCGCGTGACCGCGAGAGCCCCCCAAGTCCCGAAGCCGGGCGGCAGCGAGGAGGAGATGGCGGGAGCGACGACGCGAAGAAAGGCGGCGAGACGGTCTACTACGAAGGAGGAGATGGCGGGAGATGTCGGTCATGTCGGTACGAGGAGGAGTACCAGAGGGAGAGCTGCGAGCAAGATGGCTTGCTTGAGAACCGAGGAGGAAGAAGCTAAAGGTGCTTAAATTTTGAGATTTCAAGAAGAAGGAATTCTTCACTATTTTGCTGATGTCTTGTTGTTGCTTCCGATGATTTTGTAGATGTTGTCGAAAATGCTCTTTCCAATGATCCATCCACAGAGGAGGAGATGGAGACCAAAGAGGGACAAGGAAAGAAAGGTTTGGTTCCAGTAACTCTCTCATTGTTTTTTACTTTTTGGCTAAATTTCAATTTGATATTCCGGTTTTTCAACTTGGTATCCTAAACTTTGATTGAGTCTCTCTCTCTGAATTGGTGCATCCTGGTGGAGCGGGGGGTAGTTTCGTCAATTTTTTTAAGGTCAAGTTGATATCTACGTCTAGTGTGTCACTCTTCAATTTAGCCCAAATTTTCCGAGACATTGTTCGGACACGTACGGTGTCACAAGAATCGTTGGCGTACCATATTTGTGTCCGTGCAACATAGCTCTCTCCATTGAAGGCTTGCTGTCGATCTTGAAACGCTTATTATTGCTCCAAATTATTGTAGAAACAAATCGAATGCTTCCCGTCGAGCAACCAAAAGAGGATCAGAAAGAAGAAGAAGAAGAAGAAGAAGAAGAAGAAGAGCACTCTGTTCTGAATGGAGGGATTCAAGTTGTAGAACACACTACTGTTCTAAATGATGAAGTTGGAGTTGAAGCTGCACAAATGGATGTTGATATTTCAATGATCGGTCAAAATAGGGACTCAGAAGAAGAAGGAGAGAAAAATACTGAAGAACAAAATAGGGAATCAGAAGAAGAAGAAGAAGAAGACGAGTTATCCGATGGAGGGATTCAAGAAGTAGAAGAGACTACTACTCTAAATGACGAAGAAGCAGCAGTACTTAAGTTCTCCAATGGAGGGCTAAATGATGAACTTGGAGTTGAAGGTGCTAATTTCCAAGTCAGTATCGATGATATCTCCCCTGTTAAAGAAGACGGTACCGGTTCCGTAGAATTCTTGAATGTTTCGGTCGAGTCAGCTCATCATGACCTGACCGTGGAAAGTGAGAAATCTGACTGCAATGGCAGTGACCATCTAAATGACGAAGAGAATGAGCAGTCCACCAATGGCGATGGCGACGCAGACCACGCTGCTGATGACGACAATTTTATGGAAGAGGAAGAAGAAGAAGAAGAAGAAGGCTTTGGTGACGACGAATTAGGTGGCAATTCCGCCATCGACATCCTCGTGTCTGAGCATCTCACTGGTGAGGTAGCGGGAGAAGAAGCAGCAGCAGCTACATCCCCTGCCAGAGAGGTGTACATGGAAGAGAAGAAGCAATTCAGCAATGGCGACCACACAGACCACGCTGATGACGAAGAAGAGGAATTCCGTGAAGCTGCTGCAGAAATTAGCGACGAGAATGAGAAGGAAGAAGAGACGGAGCAGTACAATGACATCGGTAACGACCCCGCAGCAATCAACAGCATGATGACCCCGTTGGAAATGGAAGACTCCGGTGAAGAAGATACTGCAGAGCAAGAAGAACCGGAGAACACAAATGGCTCCGGTGGCGATTCTGCTATCGTCGACGTCCCTGTGCAAATTGAAGACTTCGGTGACGAAGATCTCGTAGGCGAGATTGCAGTAGAAGCAGCAGCTACATCCTACTCCGCCGAGAAAGTTCTGAGCTCTGAAGAATCTCCGGTTCCATTTTCAGATGCTGACAACAACAACAACAACAACAACAACAACAAAGAGAATGATGATGGGTTCAGGAAGGAGGCTAAGTTGGAAAATCTCAGCTTGAGGAAGCTCAAGGCCATGTACAAGGACACCCTGCTAGTAGTAATCAACAAAAACAAGGTATTATTTCTTTTTCTTTCTAAATTTTTATCATAGGGAATTTCAATTACTAATGTGGGAAAAAAAATTTGTTTTCGTTTTAGGGAGAAGAGAAGAAGAGATCTGCACTTCAAGCTTTGGATGAGAACTGTTTGTTCCTGAAGTGAATCTGCAGTTTTTATAAAGAGATTACTATAATATGAAGTTATGTTTTAAGAGAGCTTATGTTTTTATTGCTCTCAGTTTCTTTTCTTTTAGTTGCAAACTTGCAATTGGGTGTTCATTGTTCTGTTTGTTCAAGCTACTTTTCAAACTATGGTTGATAAGTATTGAGATTAGTTATTGAACTTTGAGGGACATCCAAAAATCAAACGCAGAAACAAAATAGAGACAGAGGAACAACATGGTAATTCTTTTTGCTACCAGAGTTTTTTTCTTTTTTTTTTCACATTCATTATTTATTCAGATTCTAACTTTGAACGATTTATTCAGGTTGTTTTGAGTATTTTTCTGAGATATAATATCATTTCTGTGGATCCAGAAACTGTAACTGGGATGGGCATGAATTTGGGTGGGCTGTTGGTAATCGGACACGTCCTGCAAGCGTTCTGACACCGTGTCTGAGAGTGCCCGTAGCGGAAAGGTAGCCCATTAGTAGTACCTGGGATGAGCTACCATAAATTTGGATGGGCATTTGGGTGGACAGGTAATCGGACACGTCCTGCAAGCGTTCTGACACCATGTCTGAGAGTGCCTGCAAGCGTTCGTCTGAGAGTGCCCGTAGCGGAAAGGTAGCCCATTAGTAGTACCTGGGATGAGCTACCATAAATTTGGATGGGCATTTGGGTGGACAGGTAATCGGACACGTCCTGCAAGCGTTCTGACACCGTGTCTGAGAGTGCCCGCAGCGGAAAGGTAGCCCATTAGTAGTACCTGGGATGAGCTACCATAAATTTGGGTGGGCTGTTGGTAATCGGACGTCATGCAAGCGTTCAGACACCGTGTCTGAGAGTGCCCGTAGCGGAAAGGCACCCACCTGATAAGACAAGTATATGGCGGTGACTGTCACTTGGAAAAATCCAGGTGAAATCCAGTAATTTTTAACTCCCTCACCACATTCAAGAAGAAAAATAAGATATTACAATTGAAACCGAAGTTGACGACGATTGAGCAAAGCACGGGCTTTTTGTGCCCTCCACCCTCGAGAATATTTATAGGAAGAGAAATTACTCCAAAATTTATCAAATCCAGACTGGACTCCTACAATCTCCCACTCCAGTTTGATGAGAGGGTGGTTGACCACATGGCTCGTCAATTGGAACTCCGTGTCGTCCCATGACAGAGTTCCTGCTTTCCCATGCCACCGATCTCCGATTCCCGAGCTGCCTTACATTTTTTGTCGTCTCCAGCTCCTCGACTGTCACTCGATGCTAATGCGTAGCACCTCCTACACCCAAGATCATGCCGACATCAATGACACGGCTAAAATCTCCAGCCTCACCGTGAGTCGTGGTTGTCTGTCCTTCCACCGAAATGTGTTAACGTTCCGACGAGCTTCTTTGGGCCCACCAACCAAGCGGACGATGGGTTTCTGTTCGAGGACTCCATGCATGTCATCCCACGACAGAGTTCCTGCTTCCCCCCATCGATCTACGATTCCCCGAGCTGTCTTACATTTTCTGTCGTCTCCAGCTCCTCAACCGTCACTCGATGCTTGTCGTGCGTAGCACCTCCTACACCCAGATCATGCCAACATCAATGACACGGCCAAAATCCATCACCGTGACGATTGTCTGTGAAAGTCTTCCACCGAAACGTGTTAACATTTCGACGAGCTTCTTTGGGCCCAACCAAGCGGACGGTGCGATTCTTTCGAGATTCAAACTCCTGAATCTGTCCACATTCGTATCCGAACTTGCCCATACACATGCGTCCTCAAACCGAATATCTCATATGTGCACGCCATTGATGACCCACAGCTTCCCCATGTGAATGATGATGTCATGCCCAGTTCCAAATATAAGGAACTGAGCCACGTGGCAATAGCCAATGGGTACACTTCGACGGGTATCCCAATATATAAAACATAGACAGTGAAACTAAATCTCATCCACAGTCTATCTATCTGAATATAGAGCACATAGAGAATATGTACAAAAGTGAAATAAGACTGGAAATGTATCATAATACAAGTAGAGTCACACGAAAATAAATCCGCTAATAATACAAATACTGAATGAATGGAAGCAGTAAGATGACTAGGGCCAGTATCTGCAAACTAGATAATAATACAAGCCCGGAGTGAGTCACTACCAAAGATCAAACAAAGTCCTCGAGAAGGATCTCGTCCTCTACAAGGTCCTGCTCCTAGATATACACCCGGTCTGTACTCCTCCGGGTAGTCCTTCTCGCCTAAGCCTGAAAGGGAACCAGGTCCACAGAGGGACGTAACAAGGTACAAAAATAGTATGTCATAGTATAACAGAAAGAAATATGTGCGCTACGCCGGTGTAAATACAGCATAACCACCTAAGTGAGACACAACTGACAATGTTCGACGCGTGGACTTTCCAAATATAAAATCATAGCTCCAAGGCAAAGACACACGGGACGTGCCGTAGCTCCGAGCACAGAATCACACGAGTGATACTACGACTCCGGATACGATCACTACATAAATAGGAACATATACATATATATAGCGTGTGCAAAGTAACTATCAACAATCATGACCCTAAAGTCATCCCAGATTTCGGTCATGCTGACAGTATCAGGATACAGGAGGTCTGACATGATGACGGTGTCTGAATGTGTCCTAGGGTTCTGATGTAACCAAGTAGGTACATCAAGGTATCGCGAACATCTATCAATCGATACCAGACGTTACCAACGAACGTCTGCACCCGGTTATGACCCGGACGCTAAGCGATAAAATAAATAGTAATCTGGAAACTGAGATACAGGATGGCAACAAAATCTCCAAAATATTCATCACAGTGATTTTAGTCGTTCAAGTTATGGTCATCCTCAACCATATCATCCTTGTATTCACAGACGTTATTTTTTTATATACCCAATTTATTCATCCTCAAATAATCAATTATAAATTATCAAGTTCACAATAAATAACCGTAATTAAAAATACTATATAACCATTTCCACATGTATACCTAACCTTAATATTTACCATAAAAATGCATATAAAGTGTAACCCTAACCCTAACTAGGATTTCTCTAGCACAAATAACATATTACACAAAAAAAGAAGGGTGAGGAGTTACCCAGGTGGCTGCGGGTGGTGGCAGCGACGGTGCTGCGGCTTTGGTTAGGGATGGCGTCGACAGCAGGGGTGGCGCACGTGTCGACCGAGGTGGTGGGGGTGCTCGGCTGCGTGAAGGTGGTGGTGCAGGAGGTGGTGGTCGTGGTGGTGGTGAAGCTGGTCGTGGAGGTCGGGGTGGTGCTGGAGGTGATGGAGCTGGTCGTTCGTGGTGGTGGAGCTGTGAGGCGGAGGCCGAGGTGGTGCTGGCCGTGGAGGTGGTGGTGCGGAGGTATTGACAGTAGGTGGTGGGGATGCTGGTCGTGGAAGTCGGGGTGGTGGTGCTAGTCGTTCGTGGTGGCGGAGATGGTGAAGTGCAGCGGTGAAGGTGGTGGTGGCCGGAGGCAGGTAAAGGCGGTGAAGGTGGTTCGTTGTGGTAGAGATTGTGATGAGATGTAGCGGTGAAGATGGTGGTGTATGTTTTGCATGGGCCTCGTGAATGGGTGTTGGGTTAAATTGGGGTTAGGTTGGGATTAGTTTAAGTTGGTATCCCCAATTTAATTAAATAAAACAATCTGCTCTTAAATTAAATGGTTTCAGTCTTGGACCCTTTAATTGGTTCGACAAAACGGGTTGAGTTTGTGTCCCTAAATCGATGGCAACGACATAGGTATGCGACATAGGATTAAAGAATTAATTTTGTGACTGAAAAGTGGTGGTATACCTCTGCAGCTCGAAAGTAAGACCGTGATGGAATCTCTGAGCCTTCTCTAGGTCATTGGGTATCAGGACGGCACCAAATCAGCTAAGACGGCTAAACTCTGCGTCATATGCGTCGATAGTCATATTCCCCTGTTCTAGATATAGGAACTGGGAGTACAGGCATTTCTGACCGTAGCTGGAAAATACTTCGCATTGAAGTATTCTAGGAACTGTTCCCAAGTCTGGTTCTTGCCTACACTACGCTCAATAGAATCCCACCAGAGTATTCCAAAACACCCGTGCAAGGTCACAGCAACCAGCTCCGTACTCGTCTGATTCCGACGCTGGGGGTCGCCATTCTCCCAGATCAGATGCTGAGAGTATAGAGTCGACTTCCGCAGCGACCTATACTTATCCTTCGAGGACGCCCAGGGAAATGGGAGTTTACGCCATCGAAGATGAACGCGAGGAAGCTTCGCCGTCAGGAAACGCGGAACAACGCATCACTATACTGGAGACTTCTCTGAAATAAATACAATCCATAATGGAGAACATGCACCAGATGATGCTAACTCAGCACGCAACTGCCATGGCTCAAGCGTCGGTCCCGCCAACTCAGATACGTGTGGGGGTGGACTTGCCACCATCCAACCTAAGCACAAGAGAGTGTGTTTGTGAGTGACGAAAATGTCCAGCGCCTAGGTTGGCTTGTCAGGTCAAGAGTGCAACAATTTGTTAGAAATTAAAGACTATTGTAGGACTCCAATTATTGTAACAACGGTAAGGTATACCAAGGATTTAAATTAAAGAACCAGTCAATGCAACCTAAATTCTAAACCTTAAATAACCTGAAACTAAACCAAAATTTCTAACCATATCTAGTTTACCAAAAATAAAAAAAAATTAAGGGAGTTTACATCCTTCCCAACTTAGAAGAATTTTGTCCCTAAAATTAAAAGTAAAGCACGAATGAGAGTTACGAGAATTTAAAAAGTTAACAGGTATGTCACGCCCCAGTCCTAAAATACGTAGGACTAGAACACATAAGCATGTCAGCCGCATGTATATGGTAACTCCAATATATGGAAACCATAACACATGCGTACGCTGTATAATGAACAATAATTCACAAGTGGTATAACTATCACAAGTCACAGGTATAATCTAAATCTTATCCACAGAATCATATATAA
Organism: Iris macrosiphon; assembly: GCA_036927795.1. Taxonomy (NCBI): domain Eukaryota; kingdom Viridiplantae; phylum Streptophyta; class Magnoliopsida; order Asparagales; family Iridaceae; genus Iris; species Iris macrosiphon. Next base: position 17,917,209 of record JAYESA010000014.1, read on the forward strand.
ATAACTAACCAATATCTATGAAACTAGATCTCAATATGAAGTATCTCAATGACAGTCGGATGGAAACAAATCTACTGCCGAACTAGAATATAGAATAAACAAGATAAATACAATATAAGTACAACATCTAATAATCACAAGACTCGAAGTGAAGATCTCCTCGAAATATATGTAGCAAGTCCGGATCTGTGCTCCTACGAATACTCATGAACATCTACACCTAGAAAGGGACCAGGTCCTCAGAGGGACATAACAAGATACATAGAAGCATGCCATAAAGTAAATACTGAATAAATAAATGGGGTGTGCTAACCATCTAAGTGAATACAATTTGAGGATAGCTTAGTGCGTAGGAAAAGTGTAGGCTAGACATATGCTGACGTAATTTGCCAATCGTCGTGACTGACTAGTATATGCCACATATGCCCCCAGACCATGGGCACTCTAAAATATAATAACGTCCATCTCTGAGGAGCATGGTATCTAAAATAGTATAACGTCCAACATTCTTTAGAGTGTGGTATCTACAAAATCATAAAGTAACATCCAACACTCTAAAGAACATGGTATCTGCAATATATACGTCCGTATCACTCCGTCGAGTGCGGTATCTGTATAAAGGAGGTGGGTATCCCATACGCCTACTAGTCGTCCTTCCCGCCCAATATAGATATACAAGTCATGAATACGATATGGACATCTCGTACTATGATGCAAGTCTCTATAGAAATAAATAACTAAGCTAAATACTGTTACACGTGTTGCTCACACCGATGGCCAGTCGAGCATGAGGTACACGTCCCTACATGAACTTACTCTGTGACGTATAATAATATGTGTCAATGCCTGGGGAGTCATACCAATAACTCCACAACTTTAGGTGGGTCTACTAGACACTAGGTCAAACACAAGTCCTAACGTCAACGCCTTCGTTGACTGCACCCGAGTCTTCTCGGACTCGCACAGTTATATAATATTCTAAAAATAACTAAATTTAAATAGTACAACAAAGCAAGGTATACTTGCCTGGCAAGAGAGCTGCAAAATGTAACGTCCAGATGTCAAACACCAAGAGTCAAAAACTATGGCCTCAGAATGAACGTCTCCGGATGCTAAAATAAATATCATCAATATTCCCAGAATAAGCAAAATAGCTAGAAAACACTCCCTTTCGTCCAATTTGGATACAAGGGTAAAACGGTAATTTCGGATCAAAGTGGGGTCCACAAGTAGCCCACTTTGCACCAAAAAGTATGCCAAGGGTAAAGGTCTCTAAAAGGGACAAATTATAGGTCAAACAAACTCTAAATGTCAGTACGAACTCAACGGAATATCCAAATATGGATTCTGGTGAGCCGAACACAATTTTGCCCAAAAAGTCAACCGTAGGGCCCGCAAATAGGCGACTTGGTCAACTATCTCAGAATTGTCTGAAAATTGGGTCACAGGACCAGCACAATACCACGAGTCCAGTGGCATAAGTTTCATCGTATTCTGACGAGCATGCACTAAATGCGCAGGACTTTTGCAAAAGTTATAATACGGAAAAATTTTGTGGATATGGGCTGATTTCGACGCGCACACGCGTCCAAATCAGTTTTCGTGAAAGTCTACACGTCTGGTTATACTGTGTGCACCTTTTGGTATACTTGGTACACGACGGGACTGTCCCGTTTGGCGGAACGCGCTCCGTATCAAAATTTCTGGAAATTAAAAAAATAGGTTTTCTGGTTTTTCTACCTAATTTATTTTAACATACAGCAACAAATAAATTATTATAAATAACAAAAATTAAACTAGGTTAGGTGGTCTTCGCATACCAAAAAGAAAAAATGAATTCGGATCTTTGTGGTGAGAGATACGAGTCCGTGAACATGGGTAGTTACCGCAGTTTTTGCGTTCCCAAAAGTTATCATTTTTTGTCAACTTGGACGCTATTTTTGTCTAGGTTTATGCACTGAACTAGGTAAACTAATATACATAATTTAGAGAGGGATAGGTGATGAACGTACCGGTGAAGACGGGGTCGAGTTTGGTCAAGCGAGAGCACGGAAAACGGAGCATGAACATAGGTACGTTGCTGTTCAAAATCTGTTGTGGTTGTGCGCGCGAACGGCGACGCGGCGGGCGGCAGTCTGTTCGGGCGGCTCTGGCTGGCGGTGCGGCGGCTGGAAGCGGTCGCAGGGCTCAGGTCGGCGGGGTCGTGTATAGAGGTTAGGGTTTGGGTTTAGGAATAAGGTATATGTAGATCGGGGTGGGAAAAAACCGCGCAGAGGGGGGGTCCGCGGTATTCTAATACCGCGGCTGCTGCTGGTGTTTCTCTTGGTTTTGGGGTTGGGGTGTTAATAGGTCGGGTAGGTTAGGGTTTAAATGGGTTTGGGTTTTGGGATCTATTAGGAATTCTTTATCTATTTCTTTTTCTTTCTTTTTATTATTCCTTTTTATTTCTAATTAACTATATATATATATATATATATATATATATATATATATATATATATATATATATATATAGAAAAATTCTAGAATTTATATTAGTGCATACCATTAATCTGTCAGTCGTCCACATGGTCTCCTACATGAAATAAATTAGAGAAATTTTTTTATAATGGCTCCATAAATCCCCTAAATGCACAAACACCTCAAATAAAAATTAAATAAATTCTATTTCCTCTAATTAGCTTATAATTACTATAAATAAAATAAATAATTAATTAAAATAACTAATACGATTTATTAAAAATTTGGGGTTTTACAAGGTAAGGAAAGCAGTACGTAAATTCGTACCTCGGTTCTCAAATAAATACGAAAACGCTATCGAATAGAATTCTCGCGCTCCCAGGTAGACTCGCCTGCCAAATGATACTTCCATGCAACCCTAACCAGTCGAATAGTCTGTCCCCTCAAAATCTTCTCACTGCTATCGAGTATCCCCACTGGATGCTCCGTATATGATAAACTAGGCTCGAATGTAATCTCTAAATGATCGAGCACGTGGCTAGGGTCTGTCGCGTATCTCCTCAACTGTGATACATAAAATACATCATGCACTCCTTTTAATAATGGAGGCAATGCAAGACGATAAGTCACTTCGCCCACTCACTCCAAGATGTCAAAAGGTCCGATGTACCTCGGACTCAGCTTGCCTCTGCCCCCAAATCTGATGGTACCACGAGTAGGTGATATCTTAAAACATATATGGTCACCTTCCTTGAATTCCAAAGGTCTGTGGTACAAATTTGCCCAATGCTTCTGTCTGTCCTGTGCTGCGCACAGGTGGCCCTGAATCTGTTTTACTTTCTCCACTATCTGTGTTACCAACTCTGGACCAAGTATCTGACACTCTCCCACGTCACTCCAATATACTGGTGACCTACACTTCCTGTCGTACAGTGCCTCATAAGGTGTCATCTGTATGCTTGCTTGGTAGCTGTTGTTGTAGGAGAATTTCACCAAGTGCAATTAAATTAGAGGATAAGATAGTGTGTTTGTGAGTGACAGAAATATCCAGCGCCTAAGTTGGCTTATCAGGTCAAGAGTGCAATAATTTATTGGAAATTAAAGGCTATTATTGGGCTCCAATTATTGTAACAATGGTAAGGTACACCAAGGGTTTAAATTAAAGAATCAGTCAATGCAACCTAAATTCTAAACCTTAAACAACCTGAAACTAAACCAAAAATTTTAACATATCTAGTCTACCTAAAATAAAAAAATTGAGGGGGTTTACAGATGATGCTCCCTCCTTAGATTGAGTTTGCTGTAAATATTGATCTCCTCCCTGGCCTCGAACTGCTGAAATCAATGTCGCTCTGCAAAGTTTTGGCAAACCACCATCGCCAAAATTGTATCCGTGAAGCAACCCCCACCCAGAGATCGACCAGCTGTCATGGGACCGACATACTGACCATCAATCTTTGGCTCATCACTATTCGTCGTTGTGTCTCGACAAACCTCTGTAATCCTCAAAGTATCTCGAAGCCCCTCCTCAGTAAGTTTTTTATGATCCAACTCATTTTGAATATCCCTCGAGCCTCCATCTGATGTCTATGGCCTGCATGTACAACTCAGCGGCTTGAGCCTGTACATGCCACAACATAAATTTTCTCGAGTCAGTTGTTAGAGAATCCTTCATAAGCATCCAATCTGTCCTCAAACAAACTGTGATAGCCATCATCTGCCAGCCTTCCTACCAAAACCAAGTTGTAGCACAAACTCGCTACATGTCACACATCCTTGAGAACGAGCTTCTCACCAAGCTTCGTTGTCAAGTACACATCACTGATGCCTATAACTGTAGTTGTCTTCTTGTTTTCCATCTTCACACGTCCAAACCTGCCGTCGTGGTATGACATGAAGATCCTCCTATATGGAGTGGCATGATACGACGATCCTCTATCCATGACCCAATCGCTATTATGACACATACCATAAGGTTACTGCAATGATGAGATCTTCCATAGCCATGAGATCCTCATGATCATCCTTGTCTTTGGCCTTCTTAGCTTTGAGCTTCATGCGGTTCCTCTTGATATGACCCCTTTTGCCACAGTGATAGAAGCCCTCATTGCGGTCCACAGTCACAAGATCTTGAGAACTCTCTCATGTCCTCACTTGTGACTTGGGTCTTCCCTTCCCGTAGGAAGCCACCAGAGCGGACTCCTACGATTATTTTATTTGCTTACATTGAATCTCCTAGTTCTTCAACAAGCTTCTTTTGACTGCCTCCATCGTGACAACTCCACCAGGCACGGAGTTGCTCACCGACACCACCAATGTCTCCCAGCTTTTTGGTAGAAAACTAAAAAGCAAAGGGCCTGAAGCTCATCATCAATCATCATCTTTATTGCATACAGCTAATTGATAATACCCTGAACCTCGTTCAGATGTTGTGCTACTGGGGCACCCTCCGTGTACTTCGAGTTGACGAGTTGGCGAATCAGAAATGTCTTGTTGCCATCCTGTCTTTCTTTCGTACAGCGAATGCAGCTTCTTCCACAATACTTTTGTCGGACTCTCCATAGACACGTGGTGAAACACCTGGCCATCGGCGGATGAATCCAACGGCCTTCCAATCCAGTCATTTTCAGTCTTCAGTAGCTTTGTCCGATGGCTTAGCGTTGTCGTCCTCCAACAGACCATGCAAGTCATTGCACCAGAGTATATCATCCATTCTTGGCTTCCAAATTGCCCAATTTTCTCTTGTGAGGGTGATCATACGAGTGTTCATCTGCTCCGTAGACATAGTTGCCAGAACCAAAACCAGTAGCTCTGATACCATATGCTAGTATCGGACTAACAGACCAGGGCTCTGACACCAGATATTGGGGAATCGCGGTGTGGCCCAAAACGGAGTTGGCCCATAAGGTGTGATATTGGACTGGACCAATATGCCTTAAAAGAAAATTTCCATATAAGGTCTGAACCAATCACAATTATCTACACCTCACGATCTCACCTCATATTCGATGTGGGACTAAATTACCAACTCTATTGTCACCCTCCTTTGAGCGCTCAACCGAAAATAAGATACAATCCAACAATATCCATATTAGCTTATTTCGGCTAGCCGAACAACCATAACGCACCCGGCTATCTTTGCTTGTTCCCGCTAGCCGAGCACCCTTAGTACACCCCGGCTACCTTTGCTCGTTTTCGCTAACCGAAAAACCTTAGCACACTCCGGTTACCTTTGTTCGTTCCCGCTAACTGAGTACCCAGGAGATCCAACATATTATCATCTCGATCCATTCGACCACAGAACCAAACCTGACACGTTCATCCATACCACCATTGTGTGTCAACTACAACGTCTTGCTCCACCTTGGACTCGTCAGATCCACCTTAAACCCAATTCGTGTAGTTGATGCTCCTACTCTACCTTGAGAAGAGCATGTATAATCTATGAACATTTAGCACTATCTGTCTCGAACCAATTAGAGCCGTTCAAATTAGCCACGTAACCTTGGGCTCCAAAATCACCAAATCCCGACTTGACTCCAGCAGCTAGAAGTGGGCTAACCCATATAAAAAAAATCAAAAAAAATTATATGAAAAAAAAGAAATTTTGAGTTACCCCCACTTTATTTACCCATATTCAAGATGCACCCCACATTATTTCCATAATGTACAATTTTTTTCACTTTTGATTGAATCCGTCCATAATTGATTGTCAACCCATTTGACCAAAAATTTTGGACGAAAATATCCATCTTCTCCACTACACTTGATCCCGCAGCCCCGAGCTCGGCCCCGCCCTCCTTTCCTGCTGTCCCCTTCCCCCTTCTCTCTCACCCCTCTCCTCCTCCCCCCCTTTCTCCACTATCGTCGCCCCCCGTCCCCAACCCCCTCCCCGACCCCGCCCTCCTCCCCACCATCCCCAACCACTGCTGCTCGCGAGTGGCGAGGGAAGGGGGTAGGGAGGGGGTGCGGAGGGGGGCGGGGGCGGTGTCGGGGAGGAAGGGGGCGGGGGGTGGCGGCAGGGGGAGCAAGGTGGGGAAGGAGGGCGGCGGCGGTGGCGATGAGGGGACGACGGAGGTGGCGGGGAGGAGGGGTGAGAGGGAAGAGGAAAATAAAGGAGGAATATTTTTGTCAAAAAAATTTGATCAAATAGGTTGACCGTCAATTCTTGACGGATTTTATCAAAAGTGGGAGGTCTTGTATATTATGGAAACAATGTGGGGTGCACCCTAAATATAGATAAATAAAGTGGGGAGTAAGTCAAAATTTCTCGAAAAAAAAGTAAAAATTTTTTTGGGGTAGCCCACCCCAACTTATGCTTGGATCCGGCCCTGTTTGTAAATATTAGCTACTCATAAGTATAAGAAAAGTTTACTTTTTTTTGGATGAAAAGAAGTGTTTATTCTTGCTGCTTGAAGTTGTGATGTACAATGCAAATTTGAACAACTAAAACTATTCATCTACGACTCAAACAAAGTGATAGATTCTATCTAGTTATGGCAAGCTTTGATAGATCGTTTGAATTTTGTTTGAGAGTAATAACAAAGCAGCTACCCACCACCCCCTCCCTCTTTTAACTTCCTGAAAGTTTCAATTAGTGTACCTTCCTTCCGAAAATTTTAATTGTAAATTTGTTTTTTTAATTACTATAGTTTTTTTGGACTAATTAGAGTTTAGACCTTGGATTTTATACCAGCTTAGAGTTTAAGTCCTGACATGTCCAATTGGAGAGTTTAGACCCTAAATTTTTATTTTTTATTTCATTTTTTCTATTTTACCCTCCCTACTATATATAAGAAGGTTTTATTGTCAAACATGGAAAGAAGGGTATAATAAAAAACCAAATAATAAAAATTCAGGATCTAAACTCTCCAATTGGATAAGTCGAGGCACAAACTTTAAGCAGGTATAAAATTTAGGGTCTAAACTCTAATTAGCCCTTATTTTATTGGTTAGTTTTTTATTTTATGAGGATGAAAAATCAAGAACTAAAAAAATGAAAACTATTTTTCTCGCTCTTTAAAAAGAAACGTTGAGAAGAAACATTAACAATTGGAGTATCCTCATGTTCAAAATCTACTCTTGAACCTCCTGCTCAAGTAGAAACATCAATGAGTGTCGATACTCCTACGATTACTATAGAACCTCAACCTCCTACCAAGGTTCCACGAATTACTTTTGATGAGAATGAACTTGAATGAGATCCTACAATACGTATTCCAATATGGAAGCATCTGGTTTATAATCAAATATGAAGTTAAACATGCTTAACTTGGCCGAGTATCTGAGGACTAAAATCGGAGTTCAAAACCGACGATTTCAACCAAGTTTGCTCACAAAATTTCCATGGTTAATTTCCATGGTTATAGTACTCTATTTCAAAGGATATGAGGTTTTTCTTTCCGTGCTTTGTTTCTCAAGATCATAAACCCTTTACATCCTACATCTACCGTTGATGGTTTCAATAGCTGAAAGTGAACAATGGGGCCAAATATGTATTCTTGGCACATATAGGAGGTCCTACTTCTCTATACAACGATGCTATGAGAAATGTTGAGGCGTTAAAGAAGAACATCGATAAAGTCATGAATGTTCAAAGTTTGAAAAATATTAAAAGAAATTGGTATTGTCTTCAGGCTACCATTGATAGTATTCTGTGACTTACTTTATAAGGATGTGCTTTGAGAGGTCATGATGAATCTTTAAAGTCAAAGATCCGTGGTAATCTAATTAAGATGATTAGTTTGATGGCAGAGTTGAATATTGAGATTGATAATGTTGTCTTAGAGAAAGTTTCAGGAAATGGAACATATACGTCTCATATGATCCAAAAAGATATTTTGTATATTTTAGCTACGCAAGTGAGAAACAATATTCATGAGAAAGTTGGAGATGTGAGGTTGTATATTTTGGTTGATGAATAAAGGATGCATCGGATAAAAAATATATGGGGATTGCTCTGAGATTTGTTGATATTAACTGAAACTTGCAAGGACGACTCTTTGAGATTGTACATGTTAAAGATACCAATGTTTTAACTCTTAAGAAAAAATATCAAAAGTTCTCACTCGACACAATTTGTGTTGGTGTTTTTGCCTTTGGACTAGAAAAGATAGTCCCAAACTTTTGTGTGAACCTATGATCTCGACCACGCGTTCTTCCATCTTTGGTTAAACCTCGGGACTAACAATCTCAAAGCAAGATTCGAGAAAGATGGAGAACAACTGTGCGAAACTTCACAATACTAGTTTTAATAAACTTGAGAAGTTAGACGAGGATCATTAAAGGTCTGCCTTAATCTTCAACTCGCAGAGGTAAACTATATTTTGAAAGAACCGGAGCCGGTTGTTCCATACGGTGATGATACTACTGTTCGGAAAGTTGCTAATACAACTGCTAAGCAGAATAAGTGGAGAAGAGACAACAACCTTTGTAAGCTGCTGATTCTAAATTTCATGGAGGATACTCTGTCAGAGTCATACAGCAAGATGGACTATGCTAAGGTTATCTCTGAGTCTCTGGACAAGCATTACAAGACGGATGAGAACCTTAATGTGACTGAAAAGGTCTGGAACATACGATTTAAGGATGACAAGACTATGTTGCCTCAAGTCAAGGAGTTTCTCAAGTTACATCAAAAACTTGAGGATGATGGCATGCCCTTAATCGACACCTTTGTCATGGGGGGTATTGTGGCCAAGCTTTTGCCAGGATAGAGCAATTTTATCTCAGATATGCACCAAAAGAAGATACAAGTTAGCCTTGATCAACTACTGCACAACATCCATGTTGAAGATGAGTTGAGGGCTCAAAACAAAGTGGACATGTTGTCCAAGCAGTTGAAAAAAGCCAACTTAGCGCATGTCGGCGACTCCAAGGAAAAACAGAAGGCTTCTTACTATAAGAAGGACTTCAACCATCTCAAAATAAAGTTGGCTTCATTCAAGTCGAAGCCAAAGTCCAAGTCAGATGTGACTTGCTTTAACTGTGGTAAGAAGGAATACTATCGGAGAGACTGTAGATCCAAGCCCAAACAGAAGAGGAAGGTGAGACTAACAAGGTTGCTATAATTGTGCAGGTTGTGACGACTGGTGTTGACAGTGACTGGTAGGTGGACACTGGCACATCTTGCCATGTTTGCTTGAAGAAGGAGTTATTTACCATCTACAAGCCTACATCTGAGAAGGTTATGGTAGCAAACCAGGCACAAGTTAAAGTACTTGAGACCGGAACGGTGGTACTAAATCTGACTTCAGGGAAGTCACTGATGCTTGAGGATATAAAGCACGTACCGATAATAGCTAAAAATCTGGTCTCGAGAAGTCTGCTCTACAACACAGGCTTGAGGATGGACATCAATATTGGACATATAGTGATGTCGTACAAATGAACATACTTTGGAAAAGTATTTTGTACTGAAGGGATGTTCAAACTTCAGCTTGTAAATCCTGAAAACAATATTAATGCAGTCTCTTCTTCTGGTTACTCTCTTGAGTTATGGTATAATAGACTAGGATATGTTCACTGTAAAAGGATAAACAAGATCTCTAGTCTAGGGTTTATCTCCAAAAATGGGGTAAGGAGGTGGAGAAGTGTGAGGTCTGTGCGTGAACAAATATCACAAAAAAACTGTTCAAACGGGTTAACCGAAGTATAGATCTTCTGGAGTTGGTGCACTCAGATATATGTGACTTTAAACAGTTCTACACAAAGGCCATGGTTAAGTATTTTATTATATTCATCGACGACTACTCGAAATATGAGTTCGTCAATATACTAAAGTCAAAAGACGAAGCATTCGAGAAGTTCAAAGAGTTCAGGGCTGAGGCTGAACGTCAAATAGGGCAACAACTCAAGAGACTTAGAAGTGATCAAGGCGGAGAGTATAGGTATATTGAATTCGCATCGTTCTACAAAGAACATATAATTGTCAATGAGATAACTGCTCCATATTCTCTTCAATCAAATAGAGTAGCTAAAAGAAAGAATAGGACATTGACAGAGATGATGAACTAAATGATATTAATTGCAGGTCTCACAAACTGCTTCTGGGGAGAAGCTGCATTTACAGCTACGTTCATTCTGAACAGAGTGCCGTACGCAACTTTCGATGTCACTCCTTATGAACTCTGGTTCAAAGTCAGACCCAACTTGAATATCATTCGAGTGTGGGGGTGCCTGGCATATATGAAGCATTCGGACTTGAAGATTCAGAAGCTGGGTACGAGGACTACCAAGACCATCTTCCTAGGATATGCTGATAAGAGTGATGATCGAAGGTTTCTTGATATTGAGTCAAATTATATCATCGAAACTTGTGACATAAAATTATTTGAAGATAAGTTTTCACGGCACAAGAATATTGTTATCGCAGACATTCCGAAGAATAGTATGAGTGCACAGGAGGGCAACACTTTCAATAAAGATGTAGTCCAAGAAGAAGTTATCATTCCAGATGTAAACCCCCTCAAAAAATAAAAAATATTTTTAGGTGGACTAGATATGGTAATAATTTTGGTTTAGCTTCAGGTTGATTAAGGTTTAGAAATTAGGGTTGTGTAGATTGGTTCTTTAATTCAAACCCTTGGTGCACCTTACCGTTGCTACAATAATTGGAGCACATCAATAGCCTTTATTTTGCAACAAATCTTTGCACTCTTGACCTGACAAGCCAACCTAGGCTTTGATATTTCTGTCACTCACAAACACACTCACTTGTGCTCTATTTTAATTGCACAACTTCCTAGTCACTAAAATTAATTCTTAATCCTATGTCTTGTACCTATGTCATTGCCATCGATTTGGGGACACAAACTCAACCGGTTTCGTCTAACCAATTAAAGGGCCCAAGACTAACACAAAGCCTACACTATCCATGACCTTTATGTCACTCCCAATTGAGATCCTATGTACTCTCATTTAATTTAAGAGCACATATGCCACTTTTTTTAATTAAATTTGGGACACCAACTTAATCTAACCCCAACTGAACCCAACACCCATTCTTGAGGCCCATACAAAACACACAACACCCTCTTATCCTACAAAACACCAAACATAACTTTTCACATCAAATTCTCACCATTTTTTCTTCATGTGTAAACATCCAAATGTTAAGGGGCTTAAATGCAAAAAGGGTGCTAGGTGTCACCCTCCTATTGGTACAAACCAATGAAGAAACTCTCCCAACCTCACATGACCGGTCACCCTCATATTCTCTCTTCCCTTGAAATGTATTAATCCTTCATGAAACATCCTAACCCTTGATTGAAATCCCCACACCATCACAACCACACACTCTCTCTATTTTAACACACACATAATCCCCCCCCACACATGTGGCCGACCCTAATCCCAAGACAACCTAAAAATTCTCACCACCCCCTCTCTTCTCCCCTCCCTCTACTACAAACTGAAACCTCTCAGTCTTCTCTTCTTCTTCATTCTTCTTCTTCTTCTTCTTCTCCATTATTCTTTCTCTCCTTCTCCATTATTCTTCTTCTTCTTCACCTCTACTCTGACTTCACGGCCTCTACCGTCGACCAGCAACCACCGGAGCCCGCAACCAAACCATCACCGACCCGCTGCTACCTTCACCACGCCTCCACCGTAGCAGCCCGTAACACACAACGACCCGCAGCTACACCACTGGAGAACCACCACCAAAGCTCACCACCCCCACCACCTACATCACCCTACCCCCGTGCCAAGCTGCTGCCGAAACTGTTGTTGTTGCTGTGCCTACTGCTGCTGTCGCAGCTGCTGTTGTTGTTCTGGATGATGTTGTAGCGCCGTCGGTGACCCTCAAAGAGCCTTGACAGCCGGCGAGCACCCCCTTGCTGACCGATCTCCCTCTAGTGCCTCTGAGCCTCACCGTGGTTGAACATCTCCTCCCCGCGGCGGCGAGGAACTGCGACTCGAACCCGTATTCAAAAATCCAAGTTTAATCTCCCATATTCGCGAAGTGATATCTCCCTCCTCGCTCATTTGATCCTTGAACAGACTCTTCGGATATGAACCCTACTTAACCCTTTTACAATGTGTTCAATTAGAATAATTTAGCTTGCATTATATTATTAATAATTAGAGTTCCAATTCATGAGAAAAATACTTTTATAAAACTTGGAAATCTTCGATACGGAGTTGGTCCCTAAAAACCGGACAACCTCGTCACGTACCGATTGCACTAAAAGGCACGTATGAGATTTTCTGACGTGTGAGCTTTGACGAAATTTAATTCGGTCGCTTGTGCATGATGAAACGAACCCGTATCCGTAAAAAATCTCTGTATCGTAACTTTTTATAATTACCCAATTACTTTGTGCACGCTTGTCGTATCACTACAAAACTTTTTCTATTGGACTCACGACGTTCGACTTGTCCTGTGACCCAAGTTTTGCCTGATTCTGAGATAGTGACCGGATCGCCATTTCGCGGGCCCCACGATCCGTTTCAACAGGCATTTTTGTGATCGGCTCATCAAAATTCAAATATGGACATATCGTTGAGTTCGTATCGTCATTTAGAACTTGTTTGACCTATAATATACTAAGTTTAGAGACCTTTGTTCCTGACACATTTTTTGGTGCAAGACTCCCACTTGTGGATCCCGTGTTGACCAGAAACTGCATTTTTGTCCATGTGTCCAAATTGGACGTATGTATATGATTTTTTGAGTATCTTACTCATTATGGGACTGTTTTTGATATTTGTGATAGCATCCGGAGATATCTGCTCCAGTTTTCATCTTGCGCTGCTACTTCCTTGGCGAGTACGGGTTCGAATCTTCGACTGGCTTCCAGGCAAGTGTACCTTGTCATTCTGTATCTCAGTTCCAAATTTATTGTTTATTCTATCTATGCATTATGTGCGCTTGGATCAAAAATATTACTTAGCATTCGGGTCATATCCTGGTGCAGACGTTCGTCGGTAACATCTAATATCGATTGATAGATGTTCGCGATACCTTGATGTACCTACTTGGTTACATCGGAACCCTATGACACATTCAGACAATGTCATTATAATACCCTGTTCCGCTCAAGCGGACTGCCGATTGAAACGACAAAAGTGTAATATCCTAACCCGCCTTGCTCAGGCAAAAATACTTGTTTGAGGCAAAGGATATCCAGACTTGGCCCTACAGGAGTTCAGCTTAGGCTTTCAGAGGCTCGCTCGATGTATCGCTCAACTGAGGCGAATCATCACTAAGGTAGATGGCTACGGTGAACTTGTCTTTGCTTACCCAGCACACTTAAAATATGGAATGATACATGCTAGTGACTAGGTGAATCACCCCCTATATGCTAATAAGAATACAACGCACCTAGCTAAGGGAATAATCCCAACTTGTATTGCTTGTGTTAGAACATAAAATTGAAATATTGCTTATATTCAGACCCTCCATGCTACCCTAGATCATGTAGCTCGGAAAGTCCCTTATGGTTTCACTCCTCGGCTTACCTGTCACGACCCGCACCCTGATATTCGGGCACGAGTACGTGGTTACGCCCAGCCTACGCCCCAGAATCGGTGGTAGAACGTTGTCTGGGTCATTTCTAACTATCTAACATATCAATAATATAATATGGTACATGTCAATCATCTCAACTCCAAACGGAGGAGCAATATGATATCTCACAAATATATCAATCTCAATCACAAAACAAACTAAGGAGGAAATAATGCACGAATGGAAATAACGAAGGGAAGATAGATACAATCCACAATATGAAAATAATAGTACATCTGTAAATCTCCACAAAAAATAGTCTAATACAAAAACTAAACAAAACTAGACCTCCTCGGTCACTGATACTATATCCTCTGGCTCTAGGGAAGTATCCTCTAAAGTCTCACCCTCCTGAGGTCCATAATGTGTGGGACACAGCTCCTCTAGCCAATCATCTGGAAAAATATATCCAGTCAGGATTGGAGCGAAGTACATACCTCTGAAAGCAGTTCCAATAACATAATCGAGCATATATAACAAGCAATAGAAAAATGATACAAGATGCACAAGTAGAAGAATATACAATACAAGTGAACATGTAATAGGCACAATAAAGCTGAAAGTAAATACAAGAATAACTGCAAGTAGAGAACAAGAAATACAAACTATGTGTTTTAGAGTGCGAGTTCATTATGTGATCGGCTTAGGTTGCACATGAGGTATAAAGGTAACTCCATTATACGTGAGGTGTATAATCGACATGCACATGAGATCAAGAGAGCTTTGATCACATAACCAACTCCTACTCCCCCTCCCCAACCAATACTCATGGATCCAATCATGACTCGTTACGTACATGATCACGATAGTCACACTAGCACACGAAATAGTGGATGCACAAGAAGCACATGAAAGTCAATACCCGATGCACACGATGAAATACATGTCATTGGATACCCATTGCACACGGTAGGGGATAACACCTCCTAACGGGATCTATATAGCACCAGTCCGTAAAATTACTGTGTCGGGAATCAATATATGCTAATCTAGAACATGCATATATACAATATTATGAATTAAAAACAAACAGAGAAATGTACTCGCCTAAAGTCCTGAGCAAAGTGTGTCTCTCGATGCCCAAGCTGGTGTCTCACAACCTATATATGGTATGTTGTATCAATACAAGGTTCAATGATGAAAATAAATGAAGTTGAAGAAGTTCTAGGTCAATACGCCGTTTCTAAGTCAAACCAATGCATTCTAGGTTGCAAGAGTCTAATGCTAAGTCACTAAGTCAATTCACTATGAAGCTATGCTATACTAGCTAAGCTAACACACCGCAGTGCAATCAAGAAGCCGTATCCTAAGATACGCAGGTTTTTTAATATGAAAATAGTTTATATATATATATATATTTATATAAGTCACAATAATAATAATATTTTAAAAGAGGGAAGGCTGGTGCCTGACCGATTGAAACGAGAAGTGCTTGTGTTGCCCTTGTTGCAGCTGGTAGGTGTAGCGAGCTTGCGAGCGGCGGGAGGAAGCACGGGTACGTTCAAGAGAAATTAATTATGATACTTTGGCCTTGTGCCAATGTGTGTCGCAATTACCCTGATACTCAACTCAATACCCTGGGTATCGACCCATACCTTGGTGATACCTTGGTATCTCAAGGTAAACTAAAACTAAACACAATAGATATAAATAGATATCCCAAACTAATATGCTAAGTATATACTAATCACTTAAACTAATTAAACCATCACTTAATTAAATAAACTAACTATTCTCTAACAAGTATACTAAACTAATATATTACCTATACTAATATACATATCTAACAATTAAGACTTAACTAGTACCTTAGTACATAACTCACTAATAGATATTACCAAAGTATAAAAACTATCTAGCTAATTACCCCATACTTAAAATAACTAATACTACTTATAATCTATCTACTAACCACACCTTGATAACTACGATACCTGAAACTAAAACTGATAATAATAACAACTAAACAAGTTCATATATATACCTATAGTTAACTAGTTACTAGCTAACTTAATAAATCAACTAATAACTAAACTCAACTAACAAAAGCTAACACTATAAGAGATTTAGCCACATACTGATGCTACTGCAGAAACTAAAAGGACCAATCTGACAACAACACTTAACTGGAATCGAACTCATAACAAGAGACTGAACTACACATTCAATAGAAAACATAAACTGTCACTGTGTCGGGCACAGCACAGTGAAAGCTGAATTATACACTGTGCAGGCCCGAGCTTTCTACTCTGTGTGACTTGCACGAGCAGCTGAGCTTCCCCTCCATCTTACTGTTCTCTGGTATAGTTCTCCTCCTACCCGTAGCAGTGCTTTCTTCGAGTGAAGTAACTGTGAAACACAGTGAGCATTTGCTTCTAACTATGAAACACACAGTAAAGCATTGCTTCTAACTGTGAAACACACAGTGAAGCATTGCTTCTAACTGTGAAACACATTAACTGTAAAACATAGTGAGCATTTGCTTCCCTTCAGACTGTGCTGTTCAGCAGGTAAGTCTTCAGTCTTTATTTGATCCTCAGGTAATCTTCAGTCCAGGTGCTGCTGTGTCGAGTTCCAAGTGATCTTCTTCAGGTATGTGAGTATCTGCCTTCAGCTGCCCTCTCTGCACAAGTATTTGCAGCAGCTGCCCTCTCTGCATAAGTATCTGCAGCAGCTGCTTGCTGTCGAGTTCCTGGTGTGTATCTGCACATACAGTGCTTGCTGTCGATTTTCTTCCTATTTCATATACCTATATGCATCAACCCTCATCACTAGATAGGTACATACATATCTAACCACACATAAATATATATATATAGATAGATAGATATAAACTAACACATGTATATATACATATACAAAATATCTAAATACTATAAACCCACACTACTACATAAATTTAATTATCCTATTATACACTCTATATAACCCATCGATAGTATCTACCTAAATAAATATATATGCATATATACACACCAACATAAATATATATTTAGCTCTATACACATAGTTATATGTATATATATATATAGATACCCTCATATATATACACATAGGCATATGTTTATACATAAAAACCTAAATTACACCATTATATACTCAAAATAATATATAGATAGTATATACAAATATATTTACATATGTATGTATAGTACAATAAGCCAAAACACAAACACATGGAGTACACCACACCCGTATCATACTTTTCTATGACACGCTTGCGATACGGCCCCCAACTCATAACCAAACGTATCCCGGAGGACACGTACAAGTCTAATACATATTTTATGAACAATACGTAGAGAAATTATAGTGTCTACGTGTCCGTGTCACCATATGATATGCACATGGCCCGTGTAGGAGAAAAACCTCCAAAATTGACCGTTTCGTCAAATTGACGAGATTCGGCCCACACGTATCTAATTATGGACACGACACAAGCTACAAACAAAAAATCAAGGGTCAATTAGATCTATTAGATCCATTGACAAGCACTACATGTGCCAATCTCGGAATTCCCCCAAAATTGGCAGTAAATATGGTCATAACTTCTACCGTAGGTCTCCAAATGATTCCAATTCAAATCCTATGGGTAACCTATGCATGTGGGGTAGTTTCTCATGATAAAAAATCAGATCTATAGTCTATAGGAAGGGGGGAAATAGATTTGTAACTATTGGGAGATGGATTCATAATAAAAAGGTCCCAAATGACAAGTTGCTCCTCTCCTTGTAGATCTTGGCCTCCTCCTCCTTGTTCCTTGCTCCTTGCTTGTAGATCCTTGATATAGAGGCTTCAATGATGAATTTAGAAAGAGATTTGAAGAGAATTGATGGAGAATTGATGGGGGAATGGAGGGAAAATAGAAGGGAAAAAACTAGATCTAGAAATTTGGGAAAGAAATAAAATGAGAGCACTCTCTCTCCTCTCAATTATGGCTGGTCATAAACCCCTCCCCAAGCAATATACAAAGTCACAAATACCCCTTGGGGCCTCTCATGAAGAAATAATTAGGGAGGGAAGGTTCTAGTCTAATGGTTTCACTAATTAATCATGTTTCTTAATCCATGGGCCTAATTCATGGGCTCAACTTAGACTAGTCCAAAAGTTTGTTCATGTCCTCTAATTAAATGGTTAGGTCCACTACATAAGTCCAAAATAAGTCTACACTAGCAATAATTATTAATACAATAAAATAAATAAATCCGTCATGCACAATTATTAATTATAATAATCCTAAAATAATTAATACCCATGATAATTATCAAACTACCCTTGGATGGAAATGTGAGGGTGACAAACCTACCCACCTTAGAAAATTTTGTCCTCGAAATTAAGGAAGAAACGATCTACCGAAACAAACAATATAATGCAAAAAAGAATTATACCTCACGGCTCGAACAAATACGGATATCGCTCGCGCATCTCGGCCTTTCGCTCCCAGGTACTCTCTCCTGGCGAGTGATGCCTCCACACGACGCGCACCAAAGGGATCGTCTGGTTCCTCAGCACCTTCTCTCTTCGATCTAGAATCTCCACTGGCTGCTCTGGATAACTGAGAGTAGGGTCCACCTCTATCTTCGAATAATCTAGCACATGACTGGGATCTGCCATGTACCATCTCAACTGTGACACATAAAACATGTTGTGCACTCCCTTCAGTGCAGGTGGTAAGTCTAGTCTGTAGGCGACTGCACCGACCCTCTCAAGAATGCTGAAAGGACAGATGAATCATGGACTAAGCTTGTCGCCTCCACCGAAATGAATCGTGCCACATGTCGGAGAAATCCTCAAGAAAACCAGACCGCCAACCTAGCACGAAACACAAACTTAGCACTCTAACAAGCAACAATCAAACACAAACAAGACAAAACTAAAGCTATAGCTCAAACTCCAGAGGTCTCCAGTGGCTATCGGCCCAATGCCGTTGCCTGTCCTGCGCCACTCGAAGTCTGTCTCTGGTAAGTTTCACCTTCTATGCTGCATCCACTACCATCTCTGGTCCCAATAAAGCCCTGTCACCAACATCATCCCAGGACAACGGAGTGCGGCACCTCCGTCCATACAATGCCTCGAATGGTGATATCTCGATGCTGACTTGGTAGCTGTTGTTGTATGAAAACTCTACCAAGTGAAGGTGATCCTCCCAAGAACCTCCAAGATCTAAAACACAGGTGCGTAGCATGTCCTCGAGAGTCTGAATAGTCCTCTCTGATTGTCCGTCCGTCTGAGGGTGATAAGCGGTACTGAACTTGAGCTGAGTGCCCAAGCTAGCCTGCAAACTCCTCCAGAAATGGGATGTGAAGCGGCTATCCCAATCCAAGATAATGCTCACTGGAATACCGTAAAATCTGACAATCTGGTGCACATACATCTCCTCAAGTCTCTTCGTAGATGTACCCACTTAAAATGGCAGAAAGTGGGCTGATTTGGTCAACCTGTACACAATGACCCAAATCGCATCCTTGCCTCCTGGAGAACGCGGAAGCCCTGATACAAAATCTATGGTAACATGCTCCCATTTTCACTCCGGAATGGACAGAGGCTGAAGCAATCCTCCTGGTCTCTGTCTCTCCGTCTTGACCTGCTGGCAAACTAAGCATCTGGACACGAAGCTAGCTACCTCTCGCTTATGCCATACCACCATACATGCTCTCTCATGTCACTATACATCTTGTTGGCACCAGGATGCATAGAGTATTGGGAACGATGCACCTCTTGCATAATCTCCTCGCACAATGCTCCCTTCGGTACGCACAACCTGGTACCGTGTCGCAATGATCCATCATCTGCGACGGTAAAGTCCTCTGCCAGCCCGACCTGAACCTGTGCTCTGATGCTCCTCAGAGACTCATCCTCATACTGTCCGACCCTGACTCGGTCCATCAGCTCCGACTGAACCTGAAGTCCCCACATCTGCGCTGCGACTCCCAGAATCAATACCTCAATGCCCAAACTATCTAGGTCTGCCAATAGATGCCTGTCCCTAGTCAAGTACATAGCCACGGGATACCTGCTCAAAGCATCCATGACTACGTTGTCCTTTCCTGGATGGTATTACAAAGATATATCGAAGTCCTTCATCAGCTCCAACCATCATCGCTGCCTCATGTTGAGCTCCTTCTGTGTAAACACATACTTTAAACTCTTATGGTCTATGAAGATCTCTACTCTCTCTCCATATAGATAGTATTTTCATAATTTGAGAGAAAAGATAACCGCTGCAAGCTCCAAATCATGGGTAGGGTAGTTCTTCTCATGCGAACGTAATTGCCTAGAAGCATAGGCAATTACCTTCCCGTGCTGCTGTAGTACACAACCCAAACCCTTCCCTGATGAATCACTGTAAATAAAAAATCCTCCTGCTCCTGATGGTAGTGTCAAGATGGGAGCTGTAGTCAATCTCCTCTTTATCTCCTCAAATGCTGACTGGCAATCCTCAGTCCAGACGAATTCTACGTCCTTCCTGGTCAGCCTAGTCATCGGCTCTGCTAGTCTGGAAAAATCCTGAACAAACCTCCGGTAGTAGCCTGCTAATCCAAGAAAGCTCATGATCTCTGCTACTGAACTCGGGGTAGACCATGATTCAACTACTGAGATCTTCTTCGGGACCACCGAGATCCCATCTCCTGTAATGACATGCCCAAGGAATTCAACCTTATCAAGGAAGAATTCGCACTTCGATAACTTGCCATACAAGTTCTTCTTCCTGAGGGTCTCCAAAACAATCCTCAAGTGCTGCTCATGCTCCTCAGGGATCTTCGAATATATCAGAATATCATCTATGAAGACTACAAAAACTGATCCAGGTACTAATAAAATACCTTGTTCATCAGGTTCATGAACACTGCCGGGGCATTGGTCAACTAAAACGGCATCACCAAGAACTCAAACTGCCCATAACGAGTCCTAAAAGCCGTCTTCGGGATGTCTTCCCTCTTCACCTTCACCTGGTGGTACCCTGACCTCAAGTCTATCTTCGAGAATACCTTCGCTCCGCTCAGCTGGTCGAACAAGTCATCAATCCGCGGCAATGGATATTTATTCTTGATAGTGAGGTTATTAAGTGCCCTGTAGTCGATATACATACGTACCGACCCATCCTTCTTGGGTATAAACAGTACCGGAGCACCCCATGGTGACGAACTGGAACAGATAAAGCCTTTGTCTTGCAACTCATCTACCTGCTTCTTCAACTCCGCAAGTTCACTGTTGTTTACTCTATAGACGTACTGAAATATTGGCTCTGCGCCTGGCACTAAGTCTATAGAGAACTCCACATCTCTGTCCGACGGCAACCCCGGCAAATCCTCTGGAAAGACATCCAAGAACTCTGTAATCAACGGATGTGGTGGCTCCCGCTCTTCTACCAAAGCCCCACAGAAATCGCCCTCACTCTACTCTGCTCCTCGGACGAACTCGAACTCCGGCTCTCCTGACGTCTGAAATAAAACTCTGCCTCCATAACAATCGATACTAGCGTGATGTCTACTCAACCAATCCATCCCGAGTACTATATCGTAACTCGGAAGTGGCATTACAAGTAAACATACACTCAGCTCACGGCCTCCCATATAAACCCCCTGGTTCTTGCAAACATCACTGACCAGGATAATGCCACCCCCGGTCGTGATCTTGCAAGTCCGCGCCAATGGTTCAGACTCAAGACGATATCTTAAAGCAAAAGATACAGATACAAAGCTATGAGATGCACCAGAATCAAATAAGGCATGAGCTGGAAAAGAATCGAGTAAGACTGGACCTGATATAACGTCTCCGACTGGCTCTGACTCCTCCACGGTCAGGGCAAAAGCTCGCCCCTGATGTGCACCCCTCTGCTGGTGCTGGTGCTACACGAACTTCTGCTGCTGGGGCTGTAAAGGAGCTCCTCTCGGCTTTCCTGCCGAGTGTCTCGCAGGTATCCTCTGGATAGGGGCTACATCCTGAACCATACGAGCTAAGGTCTTGGGGCAATCCCTCAGCTGGTGATCTGATGATCCGCAAAACAAACATTGCCCCAGTCTCTTCCTGCAAATATCCCACCCGTGCCCTGCCTTCTTACAGAAAGGGCAAGCACGGGCTGGCTGGGCTGGTCTCTGCATCTGGTATGTCTGCTGTACAGGTGCTCGATTAGGCGCATTGAACTGCTACCTCTGCTGCTGGAAATATGGCTTCTTAACTGGACCTGTGCTGCTGCTGCCACCATAAACATCTCGGTCCCTCTTGTGCCTCCCACTCAAGTCTCTTTCGACCTTACGAGCCTCCCTCAAGATATCGGTATATGTCTTATGGCTCGAAGAAATAAGAGCCTTTACTTTCCAGTTCAGACCCTCTATGAATCTACTAGCTCGGTTCTCTGGTTCTCTCACCATATAGTCGGCATACCTGCTCAATCTACTAAACTCGGCGGCATACTCCTCTACCGATATGTTCCCCTGGTAGAGGTTCTGGAACTGTCGCTCCAGATCAAGTCTCTCAGTAGGCGGGAAGAACTTCCTTCTAAACAAGTCCCTGAACTCTCCCCATGTCAATCCTGGGTTGGCGATCTGTGGCTCATTCCGGAACCACGTATTGGCAATGTCCATCATCTGCAATCCCGCAGCCTCCACCATCAGGTCCTCTATAATACGGGATAAGCGCATAACGTGCTCCATGCTCTCCAACCAATCATCTGCATAGATGATGCCCTATGTCCCCTTGAAAGGCCGGGGATCCAACTTCTTGAAGTCCTGAATAGTGCCGGGTCTGGGCTTTACCTCCCGTGGCTGTGGTGGTGCGGTCCTCTCTACGGCGGTGATGGCCACCTGGTGAGCACTCTCGATGCCCTGTCTCATCACCTCGGTCTGTTGGTGCTGCACCTCGGCCTGGGCCCTCTGGGCCTCCATCATTATCAGGAAAAGTGCAAACAGCTGTGTAGCATCAGCTGGTACTGGCGGTGGTGGCGGAAGATCCTCGGGAATAACTGGAGCAACCCTCTGAACCAGGGGAGGAGCACCCCCAAAAGCGGCTGCTGAGACTCCCACCTGGACCGGTGAGGCGATCCTCTCGACTGGAGATGAAACAGTAGCAGCTGCTACTCTATCCGTAGCAGGCTGGGAAGTAACTGAGGAAGCTGACGCTGCTCCTGAGCGATAGAATCTGACCTTCGGAGGCATCCTGAAGTCAAATTGAAAATACAGAATCAATATTGAATATAATGCGATATCCTCAAAGAAAGACAGAACTTAATTCAAAATGAAAGAC
This sequence comes from Iris macrosiphon, assembly GCA_036927795.1. Classification (NCBI taxonomy): domain Eukaryota; kingdom Viridiplantae; phylum Streptophyta; class Magnoliopsida; order Asparagales; family Iridaceae; genus Iris; species Iris macrosiphon. The sequence goes on from JAYESA010000014.1 coordinate 17,940,424, forward strand.
AATATCAAATAGATAAAGATTTGTAGAACAAAAATATTAGAGTTTTTCGTAGTTGTGATTGAGTAACTCTCAGCCTAAATCCTGTATCATAAAGCAGGCTCATAGCAATACTCTAGTCGAGTACAACTACGATGTCTATCTAGACCTGCATGGACCACCACTAAAAATGTGTCACGACCCGCACCCTGATATTCGGGTATGAGTACGTGGTTACGCCAGTCTACATCGCAGAATCGACGGTAGAATGCTGTCTGAGTCATTTCTAACTACCTAACATCTCAACAATATAATATGGTACCTGTCAATCATCTCAACTCCAAACGGAGGAGCAATATGATATCTCACAAATATATCAATCTCAATCACAAAACAATCTAAGGAGGAAATAATGCACGAATGGAAATAGCGAAGGGAAGATAGATACAATCCATAATATAAAAATAATAGTACATCTGTGAATCTCCACAAAAAATAGTCTAATAAAAAAACTAAACAAAACTAGAACTCCTCGGTCACTGGTACTATGTCCTCTGGCTCTAGGGAAGTGTCCTCTAAAGTCTCACCCTCCTGAGGTCCGTAATGTGTGGGACACAGCTCCTCTAGCCAATCATCTGGAAAAATATATCCAGTCAGGATTAGAGCGAAGTACATACCTCTGAAAGCAGTTCCAATAACATAATCGAGCATATATAATAAGCAATAGAGAAATGATACAAGATGCATAAGTAGAAGAATATACGATACAAGTGAACAGGCAATAGGCACAATAAAGCTGAAAGTAAATACAAGAATAACTGCAAGTAGAGAACAAAAAATACTAACTATGTATTTTAGAGTACGAGTTCGTTATGTGATCGGCTTAGGTTGCACATGAGGTATAAAGGTAACTCCATTATACGTGAGGTGTATAATCGATATGCACATGAGATCAAGAGGGCTTTGATCATATAACCAACTCCTACTCCCCCTCCCCAACCAATACTCATGGATCCAATCACGACACGTTACGTACATGATCATGATAGTCACACTAGTACACGAAATAGTGGATGCACAAGAAGCACATGAAAGTCAATACCCGATGTACACGATAAAATACATGTCATTGGGTACCCGTTGCACACGGTAGGGGATAACACCTCCTAACGGGATCCATATAGCACCAGTCCGTGAAATTACTGTGTTGGGAATCAATGTATACTAATCTAGAACATGCATATATACAATATTATGAATTGAAAACAAACAGAGAAATGTACTCGCCTGAAGTCCTGAGCAAAGTGTGTCTCTCGATGCCCAAGCTGGTGTCTCATAATACGTTGCATTAATACAAGGTTCAATGATGAAAATAAATAAAGTTGAAGAAGTTCTAGGTCATTGTTTCTAACTCAAACCAATGCATTCTAGGTTGCAAGAGTCTAATGCTAAGTCACTATGTCAATTCACTATGAAGCTATGCTATACTAGCTAAGCTAACACACCGCAGTGCAATCAAGAAGCCGTATCCTAAGATACGCAGGTTTTTTAATATGAAAATAGTTTATATATATATATTTATATAAGTCACAATAATAATAATATTTTAAAAGAGGGAAGGCTGGTGCCTGACCGATTGAAACGAGAAGTGCTTGTGTTGCCCTTGTTGCAGCTGGTAGGTGTAGCGAGCTTGCGAGCTGCGGGAGGAAGCACGGGTACGTTCAAGAGAAATTAATTATGATACTTTGGCCTTGTGCCAATGTGTGTCGCAATTACCCTGATACTCAACTCAATACCCTGGGTATCGACCCATACCTTGGTGATACCTTGGTATCTCAAGGTAAACTAAAACTAAACACAATAGATATAAATAGATATCCCAAACTAATATGCTAAGTATATACTAATCACTTAAACTAATTAAACCATGACTTAATTAAATAAACTAACTATTCTCTAACAAGTATACTAAACTAATATATTACCTATACTAATATACATATCTAACAATTAAGACTTAACTAGTACCTTAGTACATAACTCACTAATAGATATTACCAAAGTATAAAAACTATCTAGCTAATTACCCCATACTTAAAATAATTAATACTACTTATAATCTATATACTAACCACACCTTGATAACTATGATACCTGAAACTAAAACTGATAATAATAGCAACTAAACAAGTTCATATATATACCTATAGTTAACTAGTTACTAGCTAACTTAATAAATCAACTAATAACTAAACTCAACTAACAAAAGCTAACACTATAAGAGATTTAGCCACATACTGATGCTACTGCAGAAACTAAAAGGACCAATCTGACAACAACACTTAACTGGAATCGAACTCATAACAAGAGACTGAACTACACATTCAATAGAAAACATAAACTGTCACTGTGTCGGGCACAGCACAGTGAAATCTGAATCATACACTGTGCAGGCCCGAGCCTTCTACTCTGTGTGACTTGTACGAGCAGCTGAGCTTCCCCTCCATCTTACTGTTCTCTGGTCTAGTTCTTCTCCTACCCGTAGCAGTACTTTCTTCGAGTGAAGTAACTGTAAAACACAGTGAGCATTTGCTTCTAACTATGAAACACACAGTGAAGCATTGCTTCTAACTGTGAAACACACAGTGAAGCATTGCTTCTAACTGTGAAACACAGTAACTGTAAAACATAGTGAGCATTTGCTTCCCTTCAGACTGTGCTGTTCAGCAGGTAAGTCTTCAGTCTTCATTTGATCCTCAGGTAATCTTCAGTCCAGGTGTTGTTGTGTCGAGTTCCAAGTGATCTTCTTCAGGTATGTGAGTATCTTCCTTCAGCTGCCCTCTCTGCACAAGTATTTGCAGCAGCTGCCCTCTCTGCATAAGTATCTACAGCAGCTGCTTGCTGTCGAGTTCCTGGTGTGTATCTGCACACACAGTGCTTGCTGTCGAGTTCCTCCCTATTCCATATACCCATATGCATCAATCCTCATCACAAGATAGGTACATACATATCTAACCACCCATAAATAAATAAATAAATAAATATATATATATATATATATATATATATATATATATTAACTAACACATGTATATATACATATACCAAATATCTAAATACATATAAACCCACACTACTACATAAATTCAATTATCCTATTATACACTCTATATAACCCATAGATAGTATCTACCTAAATAAATACATATGCATATATACACACCAACATAAATATATATTTAGCTCTATACACATAGTTATATGTATATATATAGATACCCTCATATATATACACATAGGCATATGTTTATACATAAAAACCTAAATTACACCATTATATACTCTAAATAATATATAGATAGTATATACAAATATATTTATATATGTATGTATAGTACAATAAGCCAAAACACAAACACATGGAGTGCACCGCACCCGTATCAAACTTTTCTATGACACGCTTACGATACGGCCCCCAACTCACAACCAAACGTATCTCGGAGGACACGTACAAGTCCAATACATATTTTATGAACAATACGTAGAGAAATTATAGTGTTTACGTGTCCGTGTCACCATATGATATGCACATGGCCTGTGTCGGAGAAAAACCCCCAAAATTGACCGTTTAGTCAAATTGACGAGATTTGGCCTACACGTATCTAATTATGGACACAACACAAGCTATAAACAAACAATCAAGGGTCAATTAGATCTATTAGATCCATTGACAAGCACTACATGTGCCAATCTCGGAATTCTCCCAAAATTGGCACTAAATATGGTCATAACTTCCACCGTAGGTCTCCAAATGATTCCAAATCAAATCCTATGGATAACCTATGCATGTAGGGTAGTTTCTCATGGTAAAAACTCAGATCTATAGTCTATAGGAAGGGGGAAACTGATTTGTACCTATTGGGAGATGGATTCCCAATGAAAAGGTCCCAGATGACAAGTTGCTCCTCTCCTTGTAGATCTTGGCCTCCTCCTCCTTGTTTCTTGCTCCTTGCTTGTAGATCCTTGATGTAGAGGCCTCAATGATGAATTTAGAAAGAGATTTGAAGAGAATTGATGGAGAATTAATGGGGGAATGGAGGGAAAATGGAAGGGGAAAAACTAGATCTATAAATTTGGGGAAGAAATAAAATGAGAGCACTCTCTCTCCTCTCAATTATGGCTGGTCATTAACCCCTCCCCAAGCAATGTACAAAGTCACAAATAACCCTTGGGGCCTCTCATGAAGAAATAATTAGGGAGGGAAGGTTCTAGTCCAATAGTTTCACTAATTAATCATGTTTCTTAATCCATGGGCCTAATTCATGGGCTCAACTTAGACTAGTCCAAAAGTTTGTTCATGTCCTCTAATTAAATGGTTAGGTCCACTACACAAGTCCAAAATAAGTCTATACTAGTAATAATTATTAATACAATAAAATAAATAAATCAGTCATGCACAATTATTAATTATAATAATCCTAAAATAATTAATACCCATGATAATTATCAAACTACCCTTGGATGGAAATGTGAGGGTGACATTACCTTCGGGCCTGAACCAACGCGATTACTTAAGTTATTAATGTTGCCTTGCCTCAATGTTTTCTACATGAAATCATGCCACAAGCAAGTAACACTTTCGCGTATTGTTCATGTATTGAGTCAGCCAAGAGACTATCAAATAGTTCTTCTGTGCAATTGAACCTGCAAGTATCCTGGACCATTAGGTCACCAAGGCAATCCCCAAACCAGGGGCATGCATCAAGGCAAGTTGAATCAATGAATGGAAATTATGTCAAGTTTATATTTGAATGATAATCACATCCAGTTTACATCTAAACGAGAATCATGTCATATAAATAAAGAATCACAGCTCGTGGAGTAAATGCTCGGTTCAGAACAAGAATCATGGATTATCATATTAAGTTATGGATTTGGAAAGATCCTGACCTGCATGTCGTGGACAACTTGAAAAGGTGATCTTCGGATCTCGTTCCACGGGCGGTCATCGGGGCACTGGGACCGACCCGATCCGGATGGAACTAACGCTATAGTCTCATGTGATTAACAGAATAGCTTACAGCGCACCACGTACTTTCATTGCATACGCTCACCGCCAATGACTATGTCCTTTATGGCTATGCCAGCGACAAATGTTCATATAGATAAGTCATCCTCGCTTAGCGGCTATCCGCGTGCGAGTCATTGCATCTCATCAAGAGCATCTGAAATATAGTCCCACACTGGAACACTTGTGTTTGCATATGCTAATGCCCTGATTCATTTTATAAATTCTCGTGCTTGAATTAACTTGGTTTGCCTTGGACAGGGAAGGTCAAATGGTAAGTTGGTAAGTCTCGCCGTATTTCCTCTTGTATCGTACGGCGCACTGCCTCACGAGTTAGGCTATTCAATATTGCCATAAAATTGATCCTAATATAATAGTTGGTGCACAGAACCTATATTACGTATTTGGATTTGTCGAGCGGACGAGTAGCCTCCCTACCAATGCATTCGTGTACTGATAATCCACCAGGTTGTTTGCAGGGTGCGGGAGAACCTCGTTCAGTGCGGATGCCTCCTTCGTACGTGATAAGGTGTAGAGTTCACTCTGGAGCCTTGGAGCACTGCGTTTGGGACTGAAGCACATATACAAGACATAATGTCAAAATATCGCCTGAACATCGCCTGTATTATTCCATAAATTTAGCCACTTAGCATGCTTTTACTGTTTCAGAGAGAGAGGCTTGAACGATTTGTAATCTCGGCTATACGACATCTGTAACACTTGTCTATATCAATAAAGATCTTTGTTTTACTTCAACTTATATTATTTAATGCTTCCGCTATTGTTGACTCAGTGAACTCGTTACCAAATTGCTTATGCGTTTTATAAATTTTGCTGAACTCGGATAATCTGTGCGACTCTGTGGCTTAGACCTCTTACCGCCAGCCAATGAATCACGGCCTTGCACGGGCGTGGCTCACGCTTGTGCGACATCATGCCCAGATGGGCCGAAGAAATCGTCTCACGGGAGCGCTGGTACGGTGATTCTCGCCTAGCGAGGACGAACGATTAGCCCACGGGAGATCGGGGCGTGACAGATTGGTATTAGAGCTGGCTTATACGCCTTTGAACTTCGTTTTGATTTTCATAGTTTCGAAAGCTCATTCGTGGGTTATGTGCACACACACTCTCTCTCTCTCTCTCTCTCTCTCTCAATGTTCCAATAGTATATTCCAATAATGAGTCCAAATACTTTTAAAAAGTGCATTTAAATGATGTGATTGCTTGTATAAAATCGTGATGCTAGGGCCTTTGTGCCGACCTGTTCGAAACCCTTAAGATTTTTGCAAGTAGCTTGTCCGATTTTACTATCTATAAGTTTGTTTGAATGCATATGTTTGAGGGATGCCTTTAACGTGTGCACGATCTAAGACTCAAGGAGATGTGAAACTCGAGTGCTAAGACTTCGCTATCATCGAGTTGGATGACATGCATATGTTTGAGGGGCATTTCAAATATGTGCACGATCCAGACTTGTGATATGCTGATCTCAAAGCTAGTGCATGTGAATATCCAAATGAACAAGTATAATGACTTATATAGGTTTGCCTCATCCTTAGATCGTTAATCAAGATCAATTAAAATGTACTCCGCGTTAAGCAATATGTCCCGCGTTAAGGCACAAATGAGACTGACTCAACATATACGCGATACGACGTAAGAACCGAGTAGGAGATTATGTTCAATTGGATTTAGTGGTACCGATTGCTATGCTTGGGATAGATTCCAAAATGCTTTAGTACTGCCTGGCCTCAGTACGCTTGGGATCGTTAATCAAGAGGATGAGACTTTTTTTGAGTGGGGTATGATGTAACACCCTGTTCCTCTCAAGCGGACTGCCGATTCAAACAGCAAAAGTGTAATGTCCCAACCCATCTTGCTCAGGCAAGAATACTCATTTGAGGCAAAGGATATCTAGACTTGGCCCTACAGGAGTTCGACTTAGGCTTTCAGAGGATCGCTCGATGTATCGCTCAACCGAGGCGAATCATCGCTAAGGTAGGTGGCTACGGTGAACTTGTCTTTGCTTATCCAGCACACTTAAAATATGGAACGATACATGATAGTCGCTAGGTGAATCACCCCCTGCATGCTAATAAGAATACAACGCACCTAGCTAAGGGAATAATCCCAACTTGTATTACTTATGTTAGAACATGGAATTGAAACATTGCTTATATTCAGACCCTCGTATTCTACCCTAGATCATGTAGCTCGGAAAGTCTCTTATGGTTTCACTCCTCGGCTTACCTTCGGGCCTAAGCCAACGCGATTACTTAAGTTATTAATATTGCCTTGTCTCAATATTTTCCACACGAAATTATTCCACAAGCAAGTAACACTTTTGCGTATCGTTCATGCATTGAGTCAGCCAGGAGACTATCAAATAGTCCTTCTGTGCAATTGAACCTGCAAGTATCCGAGACCATTAGGTCACCAAGGCAATCCCCGAACCAGGGGCATGCATCAAGGCAAGTTGAATCAATGGATGGAAATCATATCAAGTTTATATTTGAATGATAATCACATCCATTTTATATCTGAATGAAAATTATGTCACGTAAATAAAGAATCACAGCTCGTGGAGCAAATGCTCGATTCAGAACAAGAATCATGGATTATCATATCAAGTTATGGATTTGGAAAGACCCTGACCTGCATGTCATGGACAACTTGAAAAAGGTGATCTTCGGATCTCGTTCCATGAGCGGTCACCGGGGCACTGGACCGACCCGATCCGGATGGAACTAACATTATAGTCTCATGTGATTGATGGGATAGCTTGCAGCGCACCACGTACTTTCGTTGTATACGATCCTCGCTAATGATTATGTCCTTTATGGCTATGCCAGCGACAAATGTTCATATAGATAAGTCATCCTCGCTTAACGGCTATCCGTGCGTGAGTCATTGCATCGCATCAAGAGCATCTGAAATATAGTCCCGTACTGGAACACTTGTGTTTGCATATGCTAATGCCCTGATTTATTTTATAAATGCTCGTGCTTGAATTAACTTGGTTTGCCTTGGACAGGAAAGGTCAAATGGTAAGTTGGTAAGTCTCGCCGTATTTTCTCTTATATCGCACGGCGCACTACCTCACGAGTTAGGCTATTCAATATTGCCATGAAATTGATCCTAAGACAACTAGAAAGATAATGTAATAGTTGGTGCACGAAACCTATATTACGTGTTTGGATTTGTCGAGCGGGCGAGTAGCCCCCCCACCAGTGCATTCGTGTACTGATAATCCACCAGATTGTTTGTAGGGTGCGGAAGAACCTCGTTCGGTGCGGATGCCTCCTTCGTGTGTGATAAGGCATAGAGTTTACTCTAGAGCCTTGGAGTGCTACATCCGTGACTAAAGCACATATATAAGATATAATATTGGAACATCGTCTGAACATCGCTTGTATTATTCCACAAATGTAGCCACTTGGCATACTTTTACTGTTTATGAGAGAAAGGCTTGAACGATTTATAATCTCGGCTATACGCCACATGTAACACTTATTTATATTAATAAAGATCTTTGTTTTACTTCAACTTGTGTTATTCAATACTTTTGCTATTGTCGACTCAGTGAACTCGTTACCAAATTGCTTATGCATTTTATAAATTTTATTGTACTCGGACAATCTGTACGACTCTGTGGCTTAGACCTCTTACCGTCAGCCAATGAACCACAGCCTTGCACGGACGCAGCTCATGCTCGTATGGCATCATGCCCAGATGGGCCGAAGCGATCGTCCCGCGGGAGTGCTGGCACGGTGACTCTCGCCTAGCAGGGAAGGCCGATTAGCCCACGAAAGATCTGGGCATGACAGTCATCGTGCCAGACTTCCTGTATCCTGATAGTGTTAGCATGACCAGAATCTGTGATAACTTTTGGATCGTGATTGTTGATAGTTACTTCAGTATGATGAGACTGTTAGATAGAGGTTCAGGTTCAGCGAGCACTTATTGACCGCATTGGGAGGGGAAGACAGTTACTAGACACTTAGGCTACTTTGCACGCGCTGTAAATATATATATATATATATATATATATATATATATTCTTATTTAAGTAGAGATCATGTATCTGGAGTCGTAGTATCACCCGTGTGACTCTGTGCTCGAAGCTACGGTACACCCCGTGTGTCTCTGTGCCTCGGAGCTACGATTTTATATTTGGAAAGCCCACGCGTCGAACATTGTCTTCAAAGTTGTGTCTCACTTAGTTGGTTATGCTAGATTACACCGACGTATCACATATTTTTTTTTTGTTTTACTATGGCATATTATTTTTGTACCTTGTTACGTCCCTCTGAGGACCTAGTTCCCTGCCAGATTGTAGGGTCATTTGCTGACGGGAGGATGGAGCTGCGAATGAGTATTATACCGGTATGCAGGTATTATTACTCGATATTTGTATTCACTTTTTTATTGTTCAGCTTATGATATTTGCTAATTTTTTGCTAGTATAGCCCAGTATTTGTAGACTCATATTATTTCTTTTGAGTCTATTCGGACGAGTGTAGTGTGGGGTGCACACCATGATACATGTTGTCCCTTCTTTATTACATATCCTTATAGTTTGAGACATAGTCATATACACCGTGTTATCTAGATATTGACCCTCATTTACAGCTTATACATATTCAGAGTCAGACTGGAGTCCCCTTGGTACGTAGCTGGCTATTGTCACATGGCCTAATCTCGTATATTCTAGGACTTGGGCGTGACATGATTTTTGTGGTGGCCCATGCAGGTCTCGAAACTATGTTTTGGTTATGTTATTGTACCGAATGAGCCTGTAATTTAAGATTATTGTTGAATAGGATCTCAATCCATAATTGATTTTAAAACTTCATATGTATTTAATTATCGCCCTTGGACTTCAAATTGTATTCGTTCCTTTTCTATCAATATCGTTAGCATTGTTTCTCATCTCCCTTTATTTCGAAAAGACGAATGCTTGTGCTTGATGGTTTCCTCCAGAAAAAGATTGTAGTCCAGATGATAGAAGGCATGATTAATGTAATATTCTGTAAGAAGATTGTTATCCTTAGTAGGGTAGGTTGATAGGTTCATTTTAGATTCTAGAACTAGTATAGATTGTTAGCAAGAAAGTTGGACTTAGTAGTATATTCCTAGAACTGATAAAACCATATCCTTACTTAAGATAGCAGTAATTTGGGAAGTACTATAAGCTAGAAAGATTGTTGATCCTAACATTCTAGAATAATTTATGAAAATGCATAGCTAGATGCTAGAAATTAGCTGTAGCCTATGATCGCGATACCAAGAATGGTATTATAAACTGGAGAAGATAAAATTTTAGGCGCTCACCTGGAAGATGATTATCTGATACCAGGAATTCTAGCATGTGCTTGGGTGATACCATTATTATAATTACACTATGGTGACTCGGAGATATAAATAACAGAAGAAAAAAAATTAAGGAATACAATTTAATATAGAATAAGCTAATTTTGATACGGTATGCAGAGGATTTGCTTAACAAAATAGTGGATTATATTATATATCTTGGAAAATTTGAGCCCATTAGTAGGTATGAACTATTACAAGGATAATACTGGTTGTGACAGTTTAATTAGAGGGTTACACCTAGAGGATATGAAGAAATTAATACCGAAAGGATTATGTTTATGACAAAGGAACGATGAATATTTTGATAAAAGAATTTAGGAGTATCAGATTAGAGAACTAAAAAAATTTGATTATGGATGAAGAAACAATACCATTGAAATTGAGGTATGAAATGGAACATGAATAAGAACAAAACTCGAGGAGAAATTTTGAGGAGAAGAGTATTTATATATTAAGGGAGAGAAAACACAAAAAAGAAATTTTTAAGGAGGATTAGTGTTTGTAAATAGACGATGACATTGTCCTAGGCATGGATTGGTTGAGCCAATACCATGCGACAGTAGATTGCTGACGTAGTTGCATTATATTTAGACCACCAGATCACCCTGAGTTTGAGTTTCTTCGGGGAGCCCGAGAGCATGGTGTCCAACCTACTTTAGCGGCACATATTACAGAAGGTGAACCGGTGTACCCCCGCATTATATCAGAGTTTGAGGATATATTTTCCGAGGATCTTTCAGGACTGCCACCTGACAGAGAGATAGAGTTTACTATAGAGTTGACACCCGGAGCCAAGCCAGTTACTTCCGCGTCTACAGACTAACACCGAAAGAGTTGGTTTAGTTAAAGGTCCAGGTAGATGATCTCTTAGACAAGGATTTTATTTGGGCTAGTATTTCTCCATGGAGAGCACCCATCTTATTTGTGCCAAAGAAGGACAGGACGGTACCTTTATGTATCGATTACAGAGCGCTAAATGCTTAACGATAAAGAAAAATACCCTTTGTCGCGCATCGATGATTTATTTGATCAGCTGAGCTGTGCATGTGTATTCTCGAAGATCAATCTCAGATCCGGCTATCATCAGATCAAGATGAGGAAGGAGGACATTCTGAAGACTATTTTTCAGACGAAGTATGGGCACTATGAGTTTCTAGTCATGCCATTTGGTTTAACCAATGCGCCAGCTATATTTATGAGCCTGATGAACAAGGTTTTCCACCAGTACTTAGATAAGTTTGTGGTAGTATTTATTGATGACATCTTGGTATATTCCAAGATCCAAGAAGAGCACGAGGAGCATCTCAGGATCATGTTGGAGACGCTAAAGCAGGAGAGGCTGTATGCCAAGCTCAGCAAGTGCGAGTTCTGTTTAGATAGGGTACCATTTCTGGGTCACATAATCATTGGAGATAGACTATTATTTGACCCGAAGAAGATCGCCGCAGTAGAGACGTTGCCTACCCCTACATTAGTTACGGAGATTAGGAGTTTTCTCGGACTTGCCGGATATTATCGGAGGTTCATGGAAAACTTCTTGAGGATCGCTGTGCCTATGATGCGGCTGACACATAAAGGCGAGGAGTTTATCTGGACTGAGGAGTATCAGACGGCTTTCGATGAGCTGAAGAAGCGTTTGACGACAGAACCGATCTTGATACTTCCTTCTGGATCGGGAGGATTTGTGGTGTATAACGATATGTTTGGGAGCGGATAAGGATATGTACTGATGCAGCACTATAAGGTGATAGCTTAAGCATCGAGACAACTGAGGATTCATGAGAAGAATTATCCGACACATGATCTAGAGCTAGCTGCAGTGATATTTTTACTAAAGCTATAGCGGCACTACCTTTATGGAGAACGGGTTAAGATTTACACATATCACAAAAGTCTGAAGTATATCTACACTCAGAAGAAGCTCAACATGAGACAGAGGCGTTGGCTAGAGTTGATGACAGACTATGATATTGAGTTGCAGTACCACCCTGGCAAGACGAATGTTATAGCAGATGCCTTAAGCGGAAGTTGTCATGCCCCAGTCCTAAAATACATGGGACTAGGCCACGTGGCAATGGCCAGGTACGTACCAAGGGGACTCCAGTCCGACTCTGAATACGTATAAGCTGTAAATGAGGGTTACTATCTAGATAACACGGTCTACATGTCTATGCCTTAAACCACAAGGATATGTAATAAAGAAAGGACATCTTATATCATGGTGTGCACCCCACACTATACTCGTCCGAATAGACTCGAAGAAAATAATATGAGTCTACAAATACTGGACTATACTAGCAAAAAATAAGCAAGAACAATGAAGAAGTGAATACAAATAACGATTAACAATACCGGCATGCCGGTATAATACCCATCAGCAGCTCCAGCCTCCCGTCAACAATCGACCCTACAATCTGGCAGGGAACCAGGTCCTCAGAGGGATGTAACAAGGTACAAAAATAGTATGCAATAGTATAACAGAAAGAAACATGTGATACGCCGGTGTAATCTAGCATAACTACCTAAGTGAGACGCAACTTTTGAAGATAATGTTCCACGCGTGGGCTTTCCAAATATAAAATCGTAGCTCCGAGGCACAGAGACACACGGGGCGTACTGTAGCTCCGAGCATAGAGTTACATGGGTGATACTACGACTCCGGATATATGATCTCTACATAAATTTGAATATAAATATATAGCGCGTGCAAAGTAGTCCAAACGTCTAGTAACTATCTTCCCCTTCCAATGCGGTCAACGAGTGCTTGTTGAACCTAAACCTCTATCTAACAGTCTCGTCATACTGAAGTAACTATCAACAATAACAACCTTAAAGTCATCACAAATTCTGGTTATACTGACACTATCAGGATATAAGAAGTTTGGCACAATGACGGTGTCTGAATGTGTCCTAGGATTCCGATATAACCAAGTAGGTACATCAAGGTGTCGCGAACATCTATCAATTGATACTAGACGTTACCAACGAACATCTGCACACGGTTATGACCCGGACGCTAAGTAACGATTCTGATCCAAAACATGCACAATGCATAGATAAAATAAACAGTAAATCCAGAATTGAGATACAGGATGGCAAGGTACACTTGCCTGGAAGCCAAATGAAGATTCAAACCCGAACTCGCCAAAGAAGTAGCAGCTCAAGATGGAAAGTAGAGCAGATATCTTCGGATATTGTCACAAATATCACCAACAGTTTCAAAATGAGTGAGATACTCAAAAAAGCATATACATACGTCCAATTTGGATAAAGGGACAAAAATATAATTTTTGGTCAATACGGGATCTACAAGTGCGCCTGTCTTGCAACAAAAAATGTGCCAGAGTTAAAATTATCCAAATTTGTCAAACTTAGTGTCTATGAGTTCATAATGATGATACGAACCCAATAAAAATATCCAAAACTGGATTTCGATGAGCCGATCACGAAATTGTCCATCATGTTAAACCGTGCAGCCCACTAAATAATATTTTGTCAACGTTCTCAGAATCAAACCAAACTTGGATCACAGAACCAGCATAACGCTGGGAACCTGATGGCGCAAGTTTTGTTACGAAATGACAAGCACACACAAAATTAGGATGAGTGTCAGAACACGTCGATACGGTGCTTTTCGACGAATACGTGTTGATTCTGGTGTGCACGCACATCCAAATCAAGTTCCGCGAAAGCTCACATGTCCACGTTAACGATACGCGCCTTTCGGTGCAATCGATACGCGTTTAGGTTATCCAGTTTGTAAGGACCAACTCTATATCAAAGATTTCTAAGTTTTATAAAAATTATTTTTCCCATGATTTGAAACTCTAATTACAAACAATAGAATGCAAGCTAAAATATTCTAATTGAACACATTATAAAAGGGTTAAATAGGGTTCATACCTGAAGAATCAGTTCAAGGATCGGATGAGCGAGGAGGGAGATATCACTTCGTGAATTGGGGAGGTTAAACTCGGATTCCTGAACTCGGGTTCGAATCGCGGTTCCTTGCGACCGCGGGGGAGGGGGGGCAGGACGGCGGTGGCTCGTGGTGGCAGGCCGGTGGCAATGGCGAAGGTGGTTCATGGTGGTTAGGGCAGCGGCTGGAGGCTCGAGGTGATAGAGCTCCGGTAGAGGCTTGTCACGCCCCTATTTCAAAATACGTAGGACCAGGACACGCAAGTATGCCAGTCGCATGTATATGGCAACTCCAATATATGAAAACCATAACACATGCGTATGCTGTATTATGAACAATAATTCATAAGTGGTATATCTTTATCACAAGTCACAGGGCATAATTAAATCTCATCCACAGAAATCAAATGGACATAATTAACCAATAACTATGAAACTAGATCTCAATATAAGGTATCTAAAGATGATAGTCGGATGGAAACAAATCCACTACCGAACTAGAATATAGAATAACCAAGATAAATACAATATCTAACAATCACGAGACTCGAAGAGAAGACCTCCTCGGAATGTAGGTAACCAGTCCGGTTCTGCGCTACTGCGAATACTCCTGAATATCTACACCTGAAAAGGGACTAGGTCCTCAGAGGAACATAACAAGATACATAGAAGCATGCCATAAAGTAAGTACTGAATAAATAAAATGGGTGCGCTAACCATCTAAGTGAATGCAAATTTGAGAACAACTTTGAGTGTATGGAAAAGTGTAGGCTAGACATATGCTGACGTAATTCACCAATCGGCATGACTAGCTAGTATATGCCACATATGCCCCCTATAACATGGGCGCAGGAATATAATAACGTCCAACGTTCTATAGAGTATGGTATCTGTAAAAATTATCAAGTAATGTCCAACACTCTAAAGAACGTGGTATCTGTAATAATATATACATCCGTATCACTCCGTCAAGTGCGGTGTCTGTATAAAGGAGGTGGGTGTCCCATACGCCTACTAGTCATCCTCCCTGCCCAATAGAGCAATACAAGTCATGAACACGACGTGGATATCTCGTACTATAATGCAAGTCTCTAAAGAAATAAACAACTAAGCTAAATACCGTCACACGTGCTGCTCACACCGATGGCCAATCGAGAATAAGGCACGCGTCCCTACATAAACTCACTCTATGACATGTAATGATATGTGTCAAGGCCTGTGGAGTCATACCGATAACTCCATAACTTTAGGTGGGTCTACTAGACACTAAGTCAGACACAAGTCCTAACGTCAACACATTCGTTGACTGCACCCGAGTCTCTCTCGGACGCGCACAGTTATATAATCTAAAATAATAAACATGCAACTAAATATATAACTGAATTCAAACAGTACAACAAGGCAAGGTATACTTGTCTGGTAAGAGAGCTGCAGAGTGTAACGCACAGATGTCAAACACCAAGAGTCAGAAACTGTGGTCTCAGAATGAACGTCTCCGGATGCTGAAATAAATATCACCAATATTCCCAGAATAAGCAAAATAGCTAAAAAAAATACTGCCCTTTTGTTCGATTTGAATACAGGGGCAAAACGATAATTTTGGATTAAAGTAGCTCCACATGTGGGCAACTTCGCACCGAAAAGCGTGCCAGGGATAACAGTTTCTAAATGGGACAAATTATAGGTCAAACAAACTCTAAATGTCCAAATGTGAATTTCGGTAAGTTGAACATAATTTTGCCCAAAAAGTCAACCGTAGGGCCCACCAATAGGCGACTTGGTCAACTATCTCAGAATTACGTAAAAATTGGGTCACAGGACCAACACGATACCACGAGTCCAGTGGCATAAGTTTTGTCATATTCTGACAAGCGTGCACTAAATGGCACAGAGTTTTATAAAAGTTATGATACGGGGAATTTTCTACGGATACGGGCTGATTTCGACGCGCACACGCGTCTGAATTAGTTTTTGCGAAAGCTCACACATCTGGGTATATCGTGTGCACTTTTTGGTACACTTGGTACACGACGAGACGGTCCCGTTTGGTGGAGCACGCTCCGTATCACAAATTTTTGTGTTTCAAAAAACAGATTTTTATGGGTTTTTATCCTAATTTAATTCTGTATACAGCATCAAATAAAATAATGTAATTGACAGAAAATAATCTAGGTTAGGTGGTCTTCGCATAGCAAGAAGAAAAACTAAATTCGGATCTCTGTGGTGGGAGATACGAGTCCGTGAACATGGATAGTTGCAACAGATTTTTGAGATTAAATGTCGTAGTTTTTTCTCGACTTGGCATCGATTTTTACCTAGGTTTGCGCATTGTACGATGAAAACTTATCTATAGAATTTAGAGAGGGATAGGTGGGATCATACCGGCGAACACGGGATCGAGTTTGGTCGAGCGAGGGTGTGAGAAACAGAGCGCGAACACAGGTACGCTGTAGTGTATTTCTTATCACGGCGTGCGGTATTCATGGTCGCGGCGATGGGCGGCACAGATGGCTCCGGTGGTGCTGGCTGGGTGGCACGGTGGCTCTGGTCGAGGCTGGATGGCGCGATCGAAGGAAGATGAGATGGGTTTAGGGTTAGGGTTTGAGAATAGAGATATATATAGAGGTAGAGCGCGGGGGGGGGGGGGATCATCCGCTCGCGGTTTGGAACGCGGCCTTAGCTGCTATTGCTTCTGATTTCATTCATAGCGGGGCTGGGTTTGCTAATGGGTCGAGTTTTAGGATAGTTATGGTTTGGGTTTGATAATCCATTCAATTTTCTTTTTTTTCTTTCTCTTTTTCTTTTATTTCTTTTTTATTTCTTTTCAAATTCTATTTCCTATATAATTTCTTTTCTATTCTCATTATTAATAAACTCTACATATATATATATATATATATATATATATATATATATATATATATATATATATATATATATATATATATATATATATATAATTTTGGAAATTAATTTTAGAGCATACAATTAATCTATCAGTCGTCCACGGGGTCTCCTACATGGAATAAATTAGGGAAAATTACGGTTGCTCCATAAATTTTCCTAAATGCACAAACACCTAAAAATAAAATACCATAAATTATATTTCTCCTAATAAGTTAATAAATACTAAAATTAAATTAAATAATAAATAAAAAAATTAATTAATACGGTTTTTAGAATTAGGGGTTTTATATTCTATCCAACTTATAAAAATTTTGTCCTCAAAATTAAAACTAAGCCACGATAGAAAGTCAAGGATGGTATAAGATAGAGATTTGCAGCTTATTCTGTACCTTCCTCCATCCTAACCTCCATAATTTTCCAATTGTCATGGGAATGTTTGGAGGGCTATAATTTGTATTGTTTAAAATACAAGGCTAGGTTTATATGAGGGGGCGATGTTGCATTGCACATTCCAAAAATTTATGGGAAAAAATTTACATTAACGAAAAATAGGTTTCTTCATGTATCATGTCCAATGGTGTGGACACCTCAATACACTTTTGCATAAAAGCACCCAACAATTGGAAAATTACACAAAGATAGAAATTGGATTAATTTAATTAAAATTAAGGCAAAAGGTGTTCTGAAATTAATTAGAAGTATATGGGAATAAAATTAGGTGGAACACAAGTATCATGGATATAGGAGACTCAGAATAAAATATTATCCTAATTTGGGTTGCACGAAACGGATCAAGATTGTGTCTCCAATTTCGATTGGGACGCACAAGGATACAAGTTGGAATTAATTTTGAATTAAAAAATAATGTTCGCGATGAATGTTGTGCGACTAAAATGTAGCACAAGGGAGCTTAATTATAAGTTACACAAAGGTCAGAATAGAAGGCGGGCACGTCTAGGACAAGGGTATGAAATTTGTAGGAAGTCAGTGGCTAGTATAGTGCTCCAATTATCGAGGCAACGGTATGGTACGCTAAGTGATACAATATTGTAAAATTAAATAAAAATATCGTATTCTATTTCTAATTGGATTCAAACTAGCCTTAGTCTCACTATCTAAGCCAAGTAGGTCTAGTTTTGGTGAGGGGGTTTACAATCTACCCAACTTAAAAATAATTTTATCCTCAAAATTAAATTAAGGCATAATTTGTTAATTCTTTCATATTCACATATAAGGCAAGTCAATCACAATCTCTTCCAAAATTATATTCTAATCCATCGCAATCACTTTCAAAATTAAGGTAACCTCTATTTAATCAAAATATTGTAATCTCTTCTCAATTTTTAAATAATCACATCCAAATTTAGCTAAATCTATATGATATCTTCAAGTTTTAAATAGTCCACATCAATTTTTACATCACGATCTTCAACTATCATAATCTCCTAAAAATAATTCTAATCCAATATTATTCCTATTTTTACTTATAAATTTTGTATTCTTTAAATTTTTAAATTTAATTCACATCCTCAATATTTCAAATAGATAATCCAACCATCAAAATTTAACTTTTAGTTTAAATCATCAATTTTGGAATTCAGTCTGTCAATGTTCATGTTTAGAGTTTTATTTACTTTTCTCAAGATTTAAATCGATGATTCAACCTTCAATATTCAAAATTTAAATCATATGCCCAAGTATAAAGGTTTGGTTTGCCATATCAATTAAATCATCATCATCTTAATTCTTCTTTTAAAATTTCTTAAAATTAAAATGACTTGAATCTCCCAATCTAATCTTGCTTGATCACAATCTAAAAGAAATTTCTCTCCAGTTGATAATGTAACTTCTACCCAACTTATAATTTATCCATCTATCATATAAGGCTATACACTTAATATTTCTTTACTTATTTAATCATGCTATTTGATTCTTAAAAAGTTGAACACCAATATATTACCTATGATATGCCCTTAATTACAAAAAATTATCATCAAGTAATATGATTGGCCTATGGGGTATATCTAGTACTATCTGTATATCAAACTTATACTAAGAACGAGGTTTCATCTTTCCAAAATAAGAAAAGACAAAAAACAATAATAAAGGGTTCAAGGGGGAGGTAATATAATAGAAGTATGAGGATCAAGGCATTTAAAGAATTCAAATAGAAATTGTCAAGACAGTTGTGGATTGAAATTCTACTTTGGTAATTTCTATTCACATGCTCATATCAGTACAGTTATGTAACGGATATGATATGCTCAGACATATCTAGAGGGCAAGTACATTCGTCTACTAATCACTATATATATCTCAATCCACGTAAAGAAGTTATGTGAATGGCGAACCAAGCGCACTATGGTTGATCAGACCGTAATATACTGATTCTAAAATGTATTAGTGTAGCGCTCCAATAATACATATATCATGAACAAGCTTGATAAAGAATAAGCTTGCAAAACTAGGCTATAATAGCAGCATAAGTCAAAGTAGTACAACAAATATAAGTACACTAGATTATGATGAGAAAAATTATAAAATAATTCACGTTCACAAAAAGATAATACTCTACAATCTCTACAGTTGTCGTACAAAATCCTTGTCTAAGTCGCTAGTCAACCAAATAGGGGTATGGGCCTCTAAGTTCTACGGTCTGAATAAATACTATCTTCTTATGCTATCATACAGTTAATGTCATTCAGTTATACTTCATTAATGAGTCAAGAGGATTATGTGATACTAGGTTATGAGACATACTATCCAACTTAGAAGTATAAACTAATATTATAACCGTCTTAAAGGAAATTCCAAAAAAATAACCTTGTACTTGCAAATAAAGTAAAACTCTTATTAGGGTATACGAGGAAAAGATTTTGGTATTTATTAGGGTCTCCTATTGCATTATATAGGTAATGGTCATCTTAAGTCTTAATCACAATGCTCATAGAACAAAGATGTCAATATTGAGAATGGAAGGGTTACTGGCTCCCAAGTGAATTAGGATATAACTTGTATGGAGGTATGTGGAACATGTTACTTAATTTAAAGCAAAAGGGTAATCATAAAATCATAATCTAAATAAATAACTCAAACCATCAAGCTCTAACTATTAAGCACATAAATTCAAAATTTAACATTATAACTATAATCCTAACAAACTATGTTTCCTTATCATAAAAGAAATTTCTTGGCCTATAACCAGAAGGGTTAGATGGCACGAATTGAAAGATTGAAGAAAAGAAAACATAATTAGTCGTCGCACAATAGCGAGCTTTAAGTTTTTAGAGGAACAAGATTGAATTTAAATAGAAAGTCTCTAGATAATGTCATGGTTTCCTAAGGGGAAGGTGGTATGCTAATATCTGTGTTCGAGGTTTAATCAAGAAAAATGTTATATTCGTTCCTCTTGGCCTCCTAAGGTACTGTCTGCTAGTATCAGGTCAAGAACCTAAATTCATAGTTCTAAAATTCTATATCACTATAAAGTTAAGTTTGGTCCTATTATTCAACCTTGGATTTCTATGGGTTCCTCAATGCTAGGGTCAAACCATATAGTTAAATTTATAACTCACTCTAGTTGTGTCTATACTACTCTCAAGTCATCCCTAATTATCAAGGGATAATAGTCAATCATGGATGCAGCAGAGAAGGTAAAACTTATCAGAGACAGACTGCGAGTGGTGCAGGACAGACAGCGGCATTGGGCCGATAGCCACCGTAGACCCCTAGAGTTTCAGGTATTGGTTTTTGTTTTATTAGTTGTGATTGTTTTGTTTTAGATTGTATGTTAAGATTGTTTGTTCTAGGTTGGTGATTTGGTGTTCCTACGGATTTCTTCGACATGGGACACGATCCATTTTGGTAGAGGCAGAAATCTTAGTCCACGATACATCGGACCTTTCAGTATTCTTGCAAGGGTCGGTGTAGTGGCCTATAGACTGGACTTGCCGCCTGCTCTAGATGGAGTGCATAACGTGTTCCATGTGTCATAGCTGAGAAAGTACGTGGCAGATCCTAGTCACGTATTAGATCACCCGGAGATCAAAGTTGGACCGACACTCAGCTATCCTGAATAACCTGTTGAGATCTTGGATCGTAGAGAGAAGGTATTGCGGAACCAGACTATTCTTTTGGTTCGTGTTGCATGGAGAAATCACTCTCCAGGAGAGTCAACTTGGGAGAGAGAGGACAAATTGCACGAGCAGTATATGTATCTCTTCGAGACTTGAGGTATAATTCCTTGTTTGATTGTTTGTTCTTGTGCTAGTTTATTCTAATTTCGAGGACGAAATTCTTTCAAGGAGGGTAGACTTGTCACCCCTACTTTTCAGATTAAGGGTATTTTTGTCTTTTCATAATTAATGAGTAAATAATTGCATGATAATTAATTATATTTAAATAATTGTGATTTTTATTTGATAGTTTCATTTTACCGTTGCTTCAATAATTAGAGCGCTACGCTAGCCATTATCTTCCAATTGATTTTATACCCTTGTCCTAGACATACCAAACTGTTACTTTGATCCTTGTGTGACTCATGACCATGTCTTGTTGTGCTTTATTTTAGTCGCACAACATTCGTCGCAACCAACTATATCTAATTCTATATAAATCAAACCTTGTATCCTTGTGTGTTCCAATCGAAATTGGAGACACAATCTCGACCTATTTTGAGCAAACCAAATTAAGATAATATTATATTCTGAGTCTACTTCATTCATGATACTTGTGTCCCACTTAAATTCATACCTTGTACTTCTAATTAATTTTAGAACACCACTTGCATTTATTTTAACTATTTAAACCATAAATCTCACTTTGTACAATTTTCTAATTGTTGGGCACTTTTATGCAAAAGTACTTTAAGGTGTCCATTCCGTTGGACACGACACGTGAATGAACCCATTTCTCTTTCATGTGTATTTTTTTATAATTTTTGGGTGTGCAATGCAACATCAATCTCCTTGAACCATGGCCTTTAAAACCTTGAACCAATGCATCCTAGCCTTCCATTTTTAAATCCTTTAAATCCTAGCCATTGAAATATCCATGGCAAGGCCTAATCCCAAGAGGGTTTTGACCAACTCTAATTCTAGGTCAACCCAAACTCTATACCTATATATATAAATAGTACTACTTTTCTTTTCTTTTTTCTATTCCTAAAACACAAAAGCAGCCGATTCCTATTCCCATCTACTGTTCCCCGAAACCCTTCTTCCCATCGTTCTACCGGAGCACAACCTCCTATGTCGAACTTGACTCGCCGGACTCCATCTGCTGACCGCCTAACCGTTCCCCTCCAAGCCCGACTTCTCCCCGTTTCCACACGACCATCCGCCTCCAACCCGCTGTAACGCCCCGCAACCGCTCGGAGCGTTACGCTGAGTCGGAGTCGGATTTAATGAATCAAATGCTGGTTACATTTGAAATGTCGGATTTCGGGAAGAAAGATTAATCGAGTTGGTTTCAATGTGCAGATGGCTAGCGGGTTCGATGGAAATCAGGTGTTCGTTCCGAACACTACTGAATAGCTGGATAGAAACGATAATGCCGTCTTCCTTAGTTCGATCGGTCGGATGATTTGGAGAGCACGGCCTGCTCGCACGGTCATACCAGTTGAGTAGATCGCGCTTGCATCGGACCACGGGTTCAAGGGATTGGCCGTATCGGCAGGACAGGATGCCTAACGGATTCAAACAATGTGAGTGGGCTCTTTCCCTTCTCCTCTACTCCTTCATGCCTAATAATATGGAAAACACGTAATGGCTTGTACACTTGGGCTGAAACATCGGGAAGCACTACACTGAGGCGTGCATAGAGTGTGCGTCGTTGGCTTGGTAGGATTGTGGCTTGAAATGGTTTACGCGTTGGATAGTTGGATACGATAGCGGGATTATTCATTTGAGACAGTCGGTTGGAAACATTGGGATTATGCTTGGACGGTTGGAAATATACAAGTTGGAATGATACAATTGAGGCAATGGGAATATCGAGAATATCGGGATTCGGTCGAGCGAGCGTGCATCCGTGCACGAGTATCACTGGGTCGCTTTGTCTTGCAAAGCGAGCAGTTGTGGTTCGAAACCGAACAACTGCATCGGCGAGGGTATTGTGCCGCTTGATGGGGCATTGTGTCCCGAATGGGGCATTGTGCCACTGAAACGGCATTGTGCCATGGGTTGGCTTTGAGCATGGGTGTTGCACTATTTCGGAATACATTGCTATGAGGCGAAAATGTGAATTATGGGAATGGCTTGTGATGTGGACTCTTCGGGAGGATAAGTTGGAAGAATGGTTATGGATGCTTCGGTTGGGTTTATCGGTTGAGCGAGTACTCGATCGCTTGGTGGGGCGAGAATGTTCGATCCTCTCGCCTCACCTACCTTTTGCATGTCACGGACAACCTGGGTGCACAGGGTGTTGATTTCCTTGAAACGGTTTTTATCCGGGGCACTGGAGCCGTTTCAATCCGGAGGGAAATATCGATTCGTGCTAGTCACGATGCTTAGCGGGACCTCCAGCAGGGCTTGCTACCCGGGCTGATAGGGCGCGCCGCTAAGGCGGAGAAATATGTCCTTTATGGCTTGGCCAGTGACTTCATATAGACTAAGAGTTGGCTTGCTTTTCTTTCGTTGGTTTGTGCATCGTGTAGGCGCGGCCACCTTGCCTCGGCAAGAGTGTGCATTCGAGATGGGAATATATAATTTTGGTTGAAGATGGATATTGAGGCGAGTCTGATGGTTCGATATGTTATCGTGCAAACGATGGCATGGAGTTAGACGGGTCGGCTATATATAAACTGCTTGTCGTTTGGTTTGAGAATGAATGCTTGCATGCTTAAACTGCTTTACTGCTTTCCTTAACATGTCATCCATATGCCATGAAAAGAATCTAGGATTCAACTAGAAAGATCACCATTTAACTGTGTGCATTCACTACTTTACTTAGTGTCGGCTTAGGCGAGTGGGTTACCCCGCTCACCAGTACGGTTGTGTACTGACCCACGTTTGTGGGCATTATTTCAGGTACACAGGCGTAGTGGCGCTGCTTGGATATACGGGACATGATGTATGAACTGTAAGTACCATTGTGGGCTAGAGAAAGAGCAAGAGTTATTTCATCGTCTCCGTGGCATCGCCTTTGTGGCATTGACTCGGGGCATCTCGCTTGGACCCTATCGTGAGCTTCGCTGCGTATACTCTGATGTGTGCTTGGTACACATTTGGCTTCCGCTGTAACTTGGTTGTTTCGATGATAACTTTCGTGTTTAGCAACATCGCCTTGTACGAGCGCAACTCCAGGCTCGTACGGCATCACGTCCCGAATAGAACGATTATCCCGCGGGAGAGCTGCAACGTGGTGATTTCACGTTCAGCGGGGACTATCGGGCTTGTGGGAGTTTGGGGCGTGACAGATTGGTATCAGAGCGCCCGGTTCATTTCTTCGGACTTGGTCCTTCGTTTCATCACAAACTCTAAAAAATTGCTTCCGTGTGTCGTTTAGCTCTTGACTCTACTCAGTGCCGAATCGGATGTTTCATGCAATAAGTCTATTTATTGCTGGTTTTAGCTGCATGTTATTCTGTGTTGGGTTGCTTTGGTTGGTTTTCGTAGGATCGCTTAGCCTCGTTAGGCGTTGTTGCATTCGTGCAGCAAGTTGGTTGGCGTTGTTGCATTTGTGCAACAAGTGTGGGCTTCCGTTGGGTTGGTTGGCTTATCGTTCTGGAGTTTCTGATTGCCTCAATGGATCAGTTGGTTGGCTAACGAGATTTAGTTATGCGACATGTTTTGAGTAGAAACATTCGATGGGAATGGATCCTTGCACGAGTTGCTCGTCAAGTGATTGTGTTGGATAGAAGTTGGAATTTTGGCTGTGGCGGATCGGTTGAGCAAGTTTGAGTTTGGCTTGAGAAATATCAGATAAGTTGGCATGAGTTGCTCGTACAATAAACGTATGGAACCGTTGGGTATTGGGTTGGACTACTTGGAATACAATCGTTGCACGATTGCCCGTGCTGTGAAAGTATCAAACGGTTTGGGAAATGTTGGAAGCATCGAGAATGGAACATAGCACGAGTTGCCTAACGAGATTGATGGTTAAAGAATCGGCTAAGTTTTTGTGTCAGACTTAAGATGGGAATGGCATGATCACACCTAAGGGATGGTTCGAACGGATCTCGGATTCGTGAAAGGGAACGTAATGTGAGTAGCGACTTGATTCGAAGTGGTATATGGGATCAAATGTGTTAAGCGAGACATTGGAAACATTTTGGTTGGACATCTATTGGAATTGCCTGAACGGACTCGGATAACGAATACAAGTCGGTTGGTGCAAATCGATTGAGTTGGAAAGAGTAAAAATGGAGCAAGCGAATATTGAGTTATGATTCAGCAGAATCACCTCGGAATAGTCGGTTTGGGATAGACGCTGGTTGACGCAGATTTTGCACGAGGGCAACTATATTTCCAAGTGGTATATGGTGCAATGGAATTTGACTCGGGTATCCTTCGATACATTAGACTTGAGAACTCAAGGACGAACTCGTGCAAATGGAAGTATCATTGGACTTGAAAGATGGACGGAATCGGAACGAACATTTGGGTTATGCTTTGAGCAAAGCGATGGGATTATCGAAATGATAGCGAGCACGAACTACGATTTTGGGCAACACATTTGAGCTGTTGGTTGAGCAAGGAAACACGATATTGGCTTGGAGGGCAATGTGATTGATTCACACAAACTTGAAAGATTTTGGATGTTGCTGCTCGTGAAGTTGACTCAGGTTTAGCGGAAATGGAATTTTGGGCGAGATGGTGCAACGACAGTAAGACGGATTCTCCGGAAGACGTGGACGGATTGTGGCAACAACGGAAGGCAAAGATTTTGGCGGACAGACTTTTAAAGATAGCTAAATGTGGGAGCAACATTGGAACAAATCACTGTGCTGCTCGAGTAAATTGGACGTGCATTATGGAACGCGGCAAATGGATAAAAATTGGAGCAAGTCTTGGGTTTTGAGAATCATTGCAATTTGTAGTGCGAGAATCGAACATGCAATTCGGAAATTCGATGGGTTCAGGGCAGAACGACGGATTGATGGTAGACGATTTCAACGAGCACATTGCTCGGATTCGGGAGTTCGCTCGGATGGGATGGTTGGAACTTTGAGTCATATTTTCAGATGAGATATAGCATGGTTTATAGTAACTGTCCATCGTGATAATTTACAAATTGTCGAGCGTAGTTTCGGGACGGCTGACCCTAGCGACTTGACCGCAAATCGGAGATGAATATGGTAGACCCATAGAACGACCCTTGAGGCGGCGTATTTGGGAATGCGTCAAGGGCAGATGTGAGGCAATGTGATTTGGCTTATTGACTGAGTGTTGGATTTGAGAGACCCTTGGGATAGCCTTCAGCTGAAGATACAGCCGGAAGACCGAAGCGATGGTGGAAGTAGCCTTGTCAACTGATGAGATTCAGAGTCACAGATTTTTATCGATGGCATCGCCTCTGACTCATCGTGCCCTGGAAGGAAATAGCATTCATATGAATTGACGACTGTGAAACTAGCTCGTGAAGTTAAAGCAGCGGCTCGTTCAGATCAAATCCTTGCGAATACTGGAAGGGACAGATTTGCCTCAGATTTACAAGATGTCTCGGAACTTAGTCTGGGAAACGTGCTCATTCGGAATGCGAAGGTGATATCCTATGCTTCGAGGCAGTGGAAGCAGCGCGAAGAACTATTCCATGCGCAACCTAAGAGTTGTGGCGAGTGTGTCCACGTTGAAATCGGGGCGACACTATCCTTTGGCGTGGCGGCGAGATCTTCGTGGATCACACGAACCTCAATATAGATATTCACCCAGTGAGATATTGAGATGGCAGGGAATGTGTTGGGCTGAGATGATCTGAAAGCAAGTTGATATTTGGGTAAGTCGCATAGCTGGGGTAGATCAGTTGTGAAAGTCGTTCGGTGCACGAGATAATATTTGGAGATGTTGCTAGTACTGATTTCAGAAATAGTTGGATGGATTGAGTTGGAACATGAACTGATTGAAACATTGGGAAATCATCATATTTGAGAATAGTGCCTAAGCGAATATGTTGGAATGGAAATCGTGATTTGGTTCAATTGGGAGCAAAGCAAATGAATGCCTCGAACATAAAGATACCCTTGGAACTTGTCCAAATTCGCTATCGCAAAGCTCGGCTGAAATGCATGTATTTTAGGGACGCCTTAAATATATGTACGATCCAAAACTAAGCGATACGAAGAATTCGTATTGAGCTGCAAGGAGGATGTGGGAATTCGTGGAAATTTTACGAGCGTTAAGCAGAACGAGATGCGGAGTCAGAATCGTGAATATGTGAGTTGCTTAGAGCAGATCTATGGAATTGGATTATGGCATGCTAGTAAGGAATGAGTACCAGCACGGTTCGTGGACGAACCTGATTCTAAGTGGTATATTATGTAACGCCCCGCAACCGCTCGGAGCGTTACGCTGAGTCGGAGTCGGATTTAATGAATCAAATGCTGGTTACATTTGAAATGTCGGATTTCGGGAAGAAAGATTAATCGAGTTGGTTTCAATGTGCAGATGGCTAGCGGGTTCGATGGAAATCAGGTGTTCGTTCCGAACACTACTGAATAGCTGGATGGAAACGATAATGCCGTCTTCCTTAGTTCGATCGGTCGGATGATTTGGAGAGCACGGCCTGCTCGCACGGTCATACCAGTTGAGTAGATCGCGCTTGCATCGGACCACGGGTTCAAGGGATTGGCCGTATCGGCAGGACAGGATGCCTAACGGATTCAAACAATGTGAGTGGGCTCTTTCCCTTCTCCTCTACTCTTTCATGCCTAATAATATGGAAAACACGTAATGGCTTGTACACTTGGGCTGAAACATCGGGAAGCACTACACTGAGGCATGCATAGAGTGTGCGTCGTTGGCTTGGTAGGATTGTGGCTTGAAATGGTTTACGCGTTGGATAGTTGGATACGATAGCGGGATTATTCATTTGAGACAGTCGGTTGGAAATATTGGGATTATGCTTGGACGGTTGGAAATATACAAGTTGGAATGATACAATTGAGGCAATGGGAATATCGAGAATATCGGGATTCGGTCGAGCGAGCGTGCATCCGTGCACGAGTATCACTGGGTCGCTTTGTCTTGCAAAGCGAGCAGTTGTGGTTCGAAACCGAACAACTGCATCGGCGAGGGTATTGTGCCGCTTGATGGGGCATTGTGTCCCGAATGGGGCATTGTGCCACTGAAACGGCATTGTGCCATGGGTTGGCTTTGAGCATGGGTGTTGCACTATTTCGGAATACATTGCTATGAGGCGGAAATATGAATTATGGGAATGGCTTGTGATGTGGACTCTTCGGGAGGATAAGTTGGAAGAATGGTTATGGATGCTTCGGTTGGGTTTATCGGTTGAGCGAGTACTCGATCGCTTGGTGGGGCGAGAATGTTCGATCCTCTCGCCTCACCTACCTTTTGCATGTCACGGACAACCTGGGTGCACAGGGTGTTGATTTCCTTGAAACGGTTTTTATCCGGGGCACTGGAGCCGTTTCAATCCGGAGGGAAATATCGATTCGTGCTAGTCACGATGCTTAGCGGGACCTCCAGCAGGGCTTGCTACCCGGGCTGATAGGGCGCGCCGCTAAGGCGGAGAAATATGTCCTTTATGGCTTGGCCAGTGACTTCATATAGACTAAGAGTTGGCTTGCTTTTCTTTCGTTGGTTTGTGCATCGTGTAGGCGCGGCCACCTTGCCTCGGCAAGAGTGTGCATTCGAGATGGGAATATATAATTTTGGTTGAAGATGGATATTGAGGCGAGTCTGATGGTTCGATATGTTATCGTGCAAACGATGGCATGGAGTTAGACGGGTCGGCTATATATAAACTGCTTGTCGTTTGGTTTGAGAATGAATGCTTGCATGCTTAAACTGCTTTACTGCTTTCCTTAACATGTCATCCATATGCCATGAAAAGAATCTAGGATTCAACTAGAAAGATCACCATTTAACTGTGTGCATTCACTACTTTACTTAGTGTCGGCTTAGGCGAGTGGGTTACCCCGCTCACCAGTACGGTTGTGTACTGACCCACGTTTGTGGGCATTATTTCAGGTACACAGGCGTAGTGGCGCTGCTTGGATATACGGGACATGATGTATGAACTGTAAGTACCATTGTGGGCTAGAGAAAGAGCAAGAGTTATTTCATCGTCTCCGTGGCATCGCCTTTGTGGCATTGACTCGGGGCATCTCGCTTGGACCCTATCGTGAGCTTCGCTGCGTATACTCTGATGTGTGCTTGGTACACATTTGGCTTCCGCTGTAACTTGGTTGTTTCGATGATAACTTTCGTGTTTAGCAACATCGCCTTGTACGAGTGCAACTCCAGGCTCGTACGGCATCACGTCCCGAATAGAACGATTATCCCGCGGGAGAGCTGCAACGTGGTGATTTCACGTTCAGCGGGGACTATCGGGCTTGCGGGAGTTTGGGGCGTGACACCCGCTGCACACACCGGAGCACTGAAACCAGCAACCCGACGACCATCCCCACCTCTCCTCGTTGACCGGACCTTGTCACGACCGCCTCCAGTCGAGTAGCAACCCGCCGGACCCCGACTTGCTGTACTACACCATTGCACCAGAAGCCGACGCCATCCCGCTATCCCCAACTTCGTCCCTGTCAACGCTGAAAGTCGGAGCCTGAACGACCCTCCCCCGCATCGATAACCCTCGATGGCCTGACGAACCGCTGTTGAAGACGAGCAACACCGCACGACGCTGCACTGAACAGTTCGCCGACAACCGCCTGCACAAGCGCCTGAACGTCGGAGTTGACCCGCTCGACTAAAACGAGCAATACCTCCGCGACGACCGCGACACGCACATCTTGTCCCACGTACCCATATTCTAGTTCCCTCTTGCGTACATGTACACGTACGCGCATACGCATATTTTATTATTGTATGCATACGTATTTAGCCATGGTTTAGTATTCGTGTATTGTGGGTATATGAATATATATATAGTTGGTGTATATGTATTGGCATAGATATTAATATATGTCTAAATGTATATTAATGTATATATATATATATATAAATAGTATAATTCTTAATTAGTATAAAATATACGTATATTTATTGTACGTGCATCCCTAGTACATGTTTAATATATGTATATATGTACATAGTATAAATTCTATTAAGTATGTATATACATGTATCTTTTATAATTGTAGTTAATTAGTATTAATGTATATGATAGATAATAATATGTATTATATGACTATATAACTATATGACTGAGTATAACCACGGATACCCCGTAGTTACCTTGGCCTGTGACCACCTAGCATGACAGCAGACTGCCATATGTACACCGATGTACTGGCAAGACCCATATCATTGACTATTTGTTATGCACAGCAACTACAGACGTGATACCCCTAGCGTAGTCTCTGAGATCATTGTGTTAATTATGTGTTAGAGTAATGTCTGATGCAGTATTGTGTTATATGATATGTCTATAGGACTGTTGGATCATTCAGATGATACTTTGGAACCCGGACATTGGTATTGCCAGCTAAGGACCATAGGCGAGTACATTCTTTGACAGTTTCTATTATATTGATCATTTCTATAATTCTTATTGTATAGCGTATATGACTCTGACACTGTTGTTTACACGAGTTGGCATTATTGAGACCTGTCATGAGGAGTCATGATTGGAATCCATCGTGCTAGCTGGAGAAAAATGGGGAAATATTAGTAGATTGTGTGATCATATCCAAACTTTGCATGCATTATAGCTCACCCACACCTCACGTCGGTGCATCCTGACCATTACATGCCTCATAGCTGTTACATGTGGTTAGCCTGACTATTACTCGTATCATAGCTATTCAGATGGTTAGCCTGACCTTACAAGAATGATAGCTAATCATATGTAATGAGCCTGATCAGTCCCAAGCCGATCACATGATATGCAGATGTTTCACACACTTAGTTAGATGTTCTTGACATGTATCTCTAATATATTGATATAGCATTCCTTATGTTCTAGTCATGATTCTAGCATTCACATATATACCAGTTCATTGTTCTAGCGTGCACTTGTATTTCTATTTCATTGCTAGATGTACATTGATGATGACATATGCTCCAGTATTCCTTTATTCCAGTATTTCTTATTCCAATATTTTTTATTGCCAGTATTCATATCCGTCTTGTATTTCTTTACACTGTGTTATAGTTTTTGTCAATATATGTGGAACTGTTGTTAGTGCTTGTACTTCGTTCCAATCCTGACTGGATATTATTTCCAGAGGATCTTGAGGAGTTCTGTACCATACAATATGGACCCGATATAGATGTAGACTATACACCAGAGATCTTAGAGGAGACTATTTCTTTAGATGAGACATTGACTGCAGCTATCTAGATAGTATTATATTATGCATCTGAGACTTATTGAGGTTTATTTCAGTTTATATTTAGACTTATGTTAAGTTTAATTGGAGACTTGTGGAGACTTTATATTGACAGCTAGACTGTGATTTATCTATATTTTGAGACATGGTATTTGACTATGTCATTCTTCTTATCTTTTATCGTACCTCATTCCTCTTACAGTGGTTGTGATTGATTTTATATTATAAGATATTGTGAGATGTATATTATCCTACTTATGGAGATTGATATCATTGACAGGTATTTAGTTATGTTAGTATTTATCGTGACCTAGACAGCGTTCTACCGCCGATGCTGCGGCGTAGGCTGGACGTACCCACGCTCTCGTGCCCCAAATACTGGGTGCGGGTCGTGACAACGGGTCTTGCCAGTACGTCGGTGTACATATGGCAGTCTGCTATCATGTTACATGGTCACAGGTTAATGTAACTACGGGGTATCCGTGGTTACACTCGGGTCATCTAATACATAGACATGTTATACATATTATTAACTAACATATACATTAATACTCATTAATTACAAATATAATAGATATATGTATATATACACTTAATAGAGTTTACACTATGTATATATATATATTAAACATGTATTAGGGATACTTATATAATACATATACATATGTATATATACTAATTGAGAAATATACTATATGTATATATATGTATATATATACCAATATTAATATTAACCATATACCAATACACATACCAATACCAACTACAAATACGTATGCATACAATGAAGAAATATGCGTATGCGTGTACGTGTACATGTATGCAAGAGGGGACTCGAACCTGGTACGTGGGATGAGACGTGCATGTCGAGGTCATCGTGAAGTGCTCAGTTCAGTCGAGCGGGTTAGCAGCGTCTCCGGACGAGATCTGGTCGAGTGCGGTACAGTCGGGTGGCAGCGTCTTCGGCTTCAGGCGAGTTATGGCGAGTTCAGACACTGTAGAGTCGTGAGGTCGGTCGTCGACGAGGTCCGGTGGGTCGAAGTCGGTGGTCTGGATAGCAGGATGGTTCTCCGGTCGGTTCAGACGGAGATGGCTGCAAGGTGCTGCTCGGGTGGAGGCAGGTAAGTCGGCGAGGGCGTTATCGTGTGGGTTGGTCGACTCTGGCGTCGTGGAGGCAAGGATGGGCGAGGCAGTTTGGTCGAGGGGATTCGGGTCTCCGGTGTCATGTAGTATAGCGGGTCGAGGACAGCGGGATAGCGTCGGGTCATTGGTTTCAGCAGGGTCCGGGGTCGAGTCCGGCGCTATGTAGGCGGCTGTGGCGATTGACAGCGTCGACGGGGTTGTCCCGGCGAGTCTTCGGCGAAGGGGTTGATGGGAAAAAGAAGAAGAAGAAGAAGAAGAAGGGTGAACAGTAATAGGTAAAGGGGGAGGTCAGCTGATAGCTCTTTGGTTTTAGGTTTAAGGGGAAAAAAGGAAAAGAATACTATTTATATATAGAGGTGTAGAATTGAGTTGACCTAGAGTTAGGTCTTGGTCAAACCCTTGTGAAAAGGGGTTTGTCATGGATATTTTCAAGGCTAGGATTCAAAATAAATTTAAAATGAATGGCTATGATGCATTGGTTCAAGGTTTGGATGGCCATGGTTTTAAGGAGGTTGATGTTGAATTACACACTCCTAAAAATTATGGAAAAACATACATGAAGGAGAAATGGGTTTATCATGTGTCGTATCCAATGGGATGGATACCTTAATATACTTTTGCATAAAAGTGCCCAACAATTGGAAAATTTTATATAGTTAGATTTATGGTTTAATTTAATTAAACTAAATACAAATGGTGTTCTAAAATTAATTAGAAGTACAAGCGGCTGAAATTAAGTGGGACACAAGTGTCATGAATGAAGTAGACTCAGAATAGAATATTACCCTAATTTGGGTTGCTCAAAATGGATTGAGATTGTGTCTCCAATTTTGATTGGAATGCATAAGGATACAAGATTTGATTTATATTAAATTAAATATAGTCGGTTGCGATGAATGTTGTGCGACTAAAATAGAGCACAACAAGGCATAGTTATGAGTCATACATAGATCAAAATAAAAGTCTGGCATGTCTAGGACAAGGGTGTAAAATTTGTTGGAAGACAATGGCTAGTGTAGTGCTCTAATTATCGAAACAACGGTAATGTACAACAATCAAATAAAATTATAACATTTTAAATATAAATAATTATCATACAATCATTTACATATTAATTATAAAAAGATAAAAATACCCCTAATCTGAAATGTGGGGGTGACAAGTCTACCCTCCTTAAAAGAATTTTGTCCTCAAAATTAAAAATAAACTAGCTCAAGAACAAACAATCAAACAACGAATTATACCTCAAGTCTC
The DNA here is from genome assembly GCA_036927795.1 of Iris macrosiphon. Taxonomy (NCBI): domain Eukaryota; kingdom Viridiplantae; phylum Streptophyta; class Magnoliopsida; order Asparagales; family Iridaceae; genus Iris; species Iris macrosiphon. The sequence goes on from JAYESA010000014.1 coordinate 17,974,536, forward strand.
GAAGAGATACGGATACTGCTCGCACATTTTGTCCTCTCTTTCCCAGGTTGACTGGCCTGGAGAGTGATGTCTCCATACAACACGAACCAAAGGAATAGTCTGGTTCTAGAATACCTTCTCTCTACGATCCAAGATCTCTACGGGCTGTTCAGGATAGCTGAGCGTTGGTCCAACCTCGATCTTCGAGTGAACTAGTACGTGACTAGGATCTGCCACGTACCGTCTCAGCTGTGGCACGTAGAACACGTCATGCACTCCATCTAGATTATGTGGCAAGTCTAGTCTATAGGCCACTGCACCTTCTCTTATAAGAATATTGAAGGGTCCGATGTAACATGGACTAAGCTTCCCGCCTCTACCAAAACGAATCGTGTCCCGTGTCAGATAAATCTATAGGAACACTAAATTGCCAACCTAGAATAAATAGTCTTAACACACAATCTAAAAATAAAACTATCACAAACCAATAAATAACAAAACCTATACCTGAAACTCTAAGGGTCTACGGTGGCTATCGGCCCAATGCCTCTGTCTATCCTACGCCACTCGCAGTCTATCTCTGATGAGTTTCACCTTTTCTGCTGCATCCATGACTATTTCTGGTCCTAACAAAGCTCTCTGTCCAACATCATCCCAAGATAACGGTGTACGATATCTCCGTCCATATAAAGCCTCGAATGATGATATCTCAATGCTGGCCTGGTAGCTGTTGTTGTAAGCAAACTCTACTAGGTGTAGATGATCCTTCCAAGAACCTTCGAGATCCAAAATGCAAGTGCGTAGCATATCTTCAAGAGTTTGAATAGTCCTTTCAGACTGTCCGTCTGTCTGGGGGTGATACGTGGTACTGAACTTGAGCTGAGTACCCAAGCTAGCCTGCAGACTCCTCCAGAAATGGCAAGTAAAACGACTATCCCGATCCGAGACAATACTCATAGGAACTCCATGTATTCTGATAATCTATTATACGTACATCTCTGCTAACTTCTCTGTCGATATACCCACTTTGAAAGGTAAGAAGTGGGCTGATTTGGTCAACCTATCTACGATGACCCAAATTGTGTCCTTTCCTCCTGGAGAACGTGGAAGTCTTAAAACAAAGTCCATAGTCACGTGCTCTCACTTCCATTCTGGAATGGGTAAAGGTTGAAGCAATCCTCCTGGCCTCTGTCGATCTGCTTTTACCTGCTGGCACACTAAATATATGAATACAAAGCATGCTACCCCGTGCTTCATACCACACTACCATACGTGTTCCCTCAGATCTCGATATATCTTGTTGGCACCGGGATGCATCGAGTACTGAGAGCGGTGTGCCTTCTGCAAAACCTTTTCGCGCAGTTCTCCATTTGGTACACACATCCTCGTACCATGCCGTAAGGATCCATCATCCATAATAGTGAAGTCGTCTGTCAATCCTGTCCAAACTTGTGCCCTGATACTCCTCAGAGTCTCATCATCATACTGTGCAACTTTAATTTTGTCCATCAGCTATGATTGTATCTGCAATCCCCATATCTGAATCTCGATACCTGGAACTAGTACTTTAATCCCTAAGCTCTCAAGGTCGGCCAATAAATGTCTATCTATAGTCAAGTACATAGCTATCGGATACCTGCTCAAGGCATCGGCGACTACGTTGGCCTTTCCTGGGTGGTACTGTAATGAGATATCAAAGTCTTTCATCAACTCTAACCACCTTCTCTGCCTCATATTCAGCTCCTTCTGTGTAAATACGTACTTCAAGCTCTTATGGTTTGTGAAGATCTCCACACACTCTCCGTACAGATAGTGTTTTCACAACTTTAGAGCGAAGATAACTGTTGCTAACCCTAAATCGTGGGTGGGGTAGTTCTTTTCATGAGGGCTTAATTGTCTTGAAGCATAGGCAATTACTTTCCCGTGCTGCTGAAGAACGCATCCCAAACCTTTTCCTGAAGCATCACTGTAGATAGTGAATCTACCTGTCCCTGATGACAACGTTAAAACTGGCGTTATCGTCAATCTCTTCTTCATCTCATCAAATGCGGTTTGACATTCCTCTGTCCAGACAAAATCTTCATCTTTCTTGGTCAGCCTAGTCATCGGCTCTGCAATCTGGAAGAAGTCTTGTACAAATCTTCTATAGTATCTTGCTAGTCCGAGAAAGCTCTTGATCTCAGCTACCGAACTGGGGGTAGCCCATGACTCCACTGCCTCCATCTTCTTTGGGTTAACTAAAATTTTGTCACCCGTCACCATATGTCCAAAAAACTTAACTTTGTCAAGGAAGAACTCACACTTTGAAAGCTTCCCGTACAACTCTTTCTTCCTGAGAGTCTTCAAAACTATCCTCAGGTGCTCTTCGTGCTCCTCTGGGGTCTTTGAATACACAAGAATGTTGTCAATGAACACCACTATGAACTTGTCAAGGTACTGATGGAATACCTTGTTCATCAAGTTCATGAATACTGCTGGTGCATTGGTTAAACCAAATGGTATTACTGTGAATTCAAACTGGCCAAATCTGGTCCGAAAAGTTGGCTTCAGTATGTCTACACTCTTCACCTTCATCTGGTGATAGCCTGACCTCAAGTCTATCTTTGAAAATACCTTCGCTCCACTTAACTGATCGAAAAGATTATCTATCCTCGATAGCGGGTATTTGTTCTTGATAGTGAGGTTGTTTAGAGCTCTATAATCGATACACATGCGTACCATGCCATCCTTCTTCGGTACGAATAATATCGGGGCTCCCCATGGTGATGAACTAGTTCTAATAAAACCTTTGTACTGCAGCTCCTCAACTTGCTTCTTCAGTTCTACCAACTCGTTATTGTTGACTATAGACATATTGCGAAATAGGCTCCACTCATGGTATTAAGTCTAAAAAGAATTTAACATCTCTGTCTGGCGGCAAACCTGGCAACTCCTCTGGAAATACATCCAGGAACTCCGCTATCAGTGGATGTGGTAACTTCTCTTCTTCTTTCCTGGCTCCACAAAAAGTGCCTCTGTTCTGCTTTGATGCTCCTCTGGCTATCTCAAACTCTGGTTCTCCTGGTGGTCGAAATACTACTCTGGCTTCGTGATAATCTATAGAAGCATAGTGTTTACTCAACCAGTCCATTCTGAGTACAATATCATATCCCGGAAGTGGCATGACGAGTAAACTCATGCTCAACTCTCGGCCTTCCAATGACACTCTCTGATATTTGCAATAATCACGGACTAGGATAATGCCTCCTCCTGTCGTGATCTTGAAAGTCCTATCTAATTGTTCCATTTCTAATTGATGCTTAAGGACATAAAATACAGATATGAAACTATGGAAAGCGTCAGAATCAAATAATGCAAGTGCTGGAATAGAATCGAGGGAAACTGAACTTGAAATCACGTCTCCAGCTGGCTCGGCCTCCTTAGTCATTATGGCATAAGCTCGTCCCTGTGGTGCTCCTCTCTGTTGCTGCTGGTGCTGAGCAAACCTCTGCTGCTGTGGTGGAAGTGGAGGTCCCCTCTGCTGGCCTCCTGATACAGTAAGTACTCTGGCTGGTCCTCTCTGAGCGGTTGCTCCACCCTGACGAACCTGAATAGATGGGCAGTCCCTAAGCTGATGTGCTGATGATCCACAGGACAAGCAAGTACCCAATCTTTTCCTGCAGATGTCTCTAGTATGTCCCATCTTTCCGCAATACGCACACTGGGCAATGGGCTGATTCTGTCTCTGTGGCTGTTGCTGCTGGATGTGTCCACAAACTGGTGCCTGGTACTGCTGATGCTATTGCTGGTACGGCCTCTGTTGTTGTTGAAAGTGTGGACGCTTGGTCGGTCCTGTGTTACCATATGTCTCTCTAGAAGTGTTACGTCCTCTCTTGGGCCTGAGGTCCAAGTCATCTTCAGCAATTTGGGCATCCATCATAATACCCTCAAATGTAGCAGTGCATCATCCCGAAGTACGAGACTTGATCTCTCTATTCAATCCCTTCCTGAATTTTCGTGCTCTGTCTCCTGGATCTCGAATCATCGATGGTGCAAATTAACTCAATCGGCAAAACTCTGTGGCATATTCGTCGACTGACATGCTTCCTTGGACTAAGTCATGGAACTGACTTTCCAATGCTCCCAAAGCCACGTCAGAAAAGAACTTCTCCTTGAAGAGCTCTTTGAAGTCCTCCCAAGTAAGTTCTTCAACTGCGAGTCTCGGCTCTGTACGATACCACGTCAGCGCGATATCAAACATCTAACTGCCAGCGGCCTCGATCTGAAGAATATTCAAAATCTGCGCCAAAAGCAAATTCCTTCCTATATCCTCTAACCAATCATCAGCATAGACTATTCCTTCAGTGCCTTTGAACTCTCTAGGCATCATCCTCTTAAAGTCCACTATAGTACCTGGCCTCTGGTGCTGCTGGCCAGGATGCTGCTGGCGTTGTGCTACTCTCTCCACAACCTGGAGAGCCACCTGATGAGCATTCTCTATGCTCTCTTTTATCAGCTCTGTCTGTGCCTGGTATGCCTCTGCCTACACCCTCTGAGCCTCAGCTTGAATAGGTTGAGCTTCTGCTGACACTCTCTGGGCCTCTAGCTTGCCCTAGATCAATGCGAATATCTGTGCCCCGTTAGTGGGCACTCCTCCGGGAATCGGTATCGGTGGTGGTGGAAGGTTGTCCATCATATCTGGGGCAATCCTCTGAACAGGTGGAGGAGGAATCTCGTTAGCTACAGATACTCCCACATGAACAGGAGATGTAGAAGGAACTCCAGATGTCTGTTCGTCAGGTCGAGAGGTGGCAGGACCCTCTGAAGTTGATACTCCCGCTCTCAGAGATCTAGTCTGCGACGGCATCCTAAAGACAGACCAAAAGAATCAATTAAGGTGATAGATACGATATCATCAAGGAAGTACAGTAAAATTCTAAAAGATGTAATCACTCAGAATAGCATTGTAAGATCAGAATTTTCTAGTTATGATTGAGCATACTCTCATCCTAAATCCTATTTCGTATATCCTATCGCAGGCTCGCAATAGTACAACTAAGTTGTCGCACTACCACGACATCGCATAACTTACAAAATAGGACCTACATGGGCCACCACTAAAAATATGTCATAACCCACACCCGATATAGGGGCACGAGTACATGGGTACGTCCAGCCTATGCCGCAGCATCGGTAGTAGAACGCTGTCTAGGTCATAAATAATACTAATATATCTCACAACCTGTCAATGATATTAATCTCCATAAGGAGGACAATATACATCTCACAATATCTCATAATGTAATCTCAATCATAACAACTATAAGAGTATAAGGCACGATAAAAGATAAGAAGAATGACATAGTTAAACATCATATCTCAAAATATAGATAAACCATAGTCTAGCTGTCCAATATAAAGTCTCCACAAGTCTCAAAAGAAACTAAGAATAAGTCTAAACATAAACTGAAATAAACCTCAAATAAGTCTCAGTGCATAAGATAAATATTGTCTAAATAACTGCAGGTAATGTCTCTTCTAAAGGAATAGTCTCCTCTAAGATCTCTGGTGTGTAGTCTGCATCTATACCCGGTCCATAGTGTATAGTACGGAAATTTTTAAGATCCTCTGGAAAAAATATCCAGTCAGGATTGGAACAAAGCACAAACACTAACAGCAGTTCCACATATATTGACAAAATCTATAACACAGTGTAAAGAAATACAGGATAGATATAAATACTGGCAATAAAAAATACTGGGATAATGAAGTACTGGAATAAAGGAATACGGGAACACATATGTTATATCAATGGCACAACTAGCAATAAACAAGAATACAAGTGCACGCTAGAATAATGAACTAGATTATAAGTAAACGCTAGAATAATAACTAGAACATGTAGAGATGCTAGATCAATATACTAGAGATACATGTTAATAACATCTAACTAAGTGTGTGAAACATTAGCATATCATGTGATCGGCTTGGGACTGATCAGGCTTGCTATGTATGACTAGCTATGATTCATGTAAGGTCAGGCTAACCATCCAGATAGCTATGATGCAAGCAATAGTCAGGCTAATCATATATAACAGGCTATGAGGCATGTAATGGTCAGGCTGCACCGACGTGAGGTATGGATGAGCTATGATGCAAGTAGAGTTGGGTTTGATGACATAAGCTACTAATATTTTCCCATTTTCCCCAGCTAGCGCGATGGATTCCAAATCATGACTCCTCATGACCGGTCTCGATGATGACAACTCGTGTAAACAACAGTGTCAGAATCATGTACGCTATACAACTAGAATTATAGAGATAATCAACATACTGAAAACTGTCAGAGAATGTACTCGCCTGTGATCCTTAGCTGGCAATACCAATGTCCTATTTTTAAAGTATCGTCTGAATGATCCAACAGTCCTATAGACATATCATATAATACAATATTTTATCAGTCATTACACTAACACACATAATCAAACACCATGAACTCAAGAGACTATGCTAGGGGTGTCACGTCTGTAGTTGCTGTGCATAACAGACAGTCAATGATATGGGTCTTGCCAGTACGTCGGTGTACATATGGCAGTCTGCTATCATGTTACATGGTCACAGGTTAATGTAACTACGGGGTATCCGTGGTTAGACTCGGATCATCTAGTACATAGACATATTATACATATTATTAACTAACATATACATTAATACTCATTAATTACAAATATAATAGATATATGTATAAATACACTTAATAGAGTTTCTACATATATATATATATATATTAAACATGTACTAGGGATACTTATACATACATATACATATGTATATATACTAATTAAGAAATATACTATATGTATATATATATGTATATATACCAATATTAATATTAACCATATACCAATACACATACCAATACCAACTACAAATACATATGCATACAATGAAGAACTACGCGTATGCGTGTACGAGTACATGTACGCGAGAGGGGACTCGAACCTGGCACGTAGGATGAGACGTGCGTGTCGAGGTCGTCGCGAAGTGCTCGGTTCAGTCAAGCGGTTTGGCAGCATCTCCGGTCGAGATCCGGTCGAGTACGGTACAGTCGGGTGGCAGCGTCTTCGGCTTCAGGAGAGTTCTGGCGAGTTCAGACGCAGCGGAGTCATGAGGTCGGTCATCGACGAGGTCTGGCGGGTCAAATTTGGTGGTCTGGACAACATGATGGTTCTCCGGTCGTTTCAGACGGAGATAGATGCAAGGTGCTGCTCGAGTGGAGGCAGGTGAGTCGACGAGGGGGTTGTCATGTGGGTTGGTCGACTCTGGCGTCATGGAGGCGAGGATGGGTGAGGCAGTTCGGTCGAGGGGATTCGGGTCTCCGGCGTCGTACAGTGCAACGGGTCGGGGACAGTGGGATGGTGCCGGGTCGTTGGTTTCAGCGGGGTCCGAGGTCGAGTCCGGCGCTGTGCAGGCGGCTGTGGCGGTTGACAGCGTCAATGGGGTTGTCCCGGCGAGTCTTCGGTGAAGGGGTTGATGGGAAGAAGAAGAAGAAGAAGAAGAAGAAGAAGAAGAAGAAGAAGAAGAAGAAGGGTGAGGAGTAATGGGTAAAGGGGGAGGTCGGCTGATAGCTCTTTGGTTTTAGGTTTAAGGAAAAAAAAAGAAAAGGAAAAGAATACTATTTATATATAGAGGTGTAGAATTGAGTTGACCTAGAGTTAGGTCTTGGTCAAACCCTTGGGAAAAGGGGTTTGTCATGGATATTTTCAAGCTAGGATTCAAAATAAATTTAAAATGAATGGCTATGGTTTTAAAGAGGTTGATGTTGAATTACACACTCCTAAAAATTATAGAAAAATATACATGAAGGAGAAATGGGTTTATTTACGTGTCGTGTCCAATGGGGTGGACACCTTAATACACTTTTGCATAAAAGTGCCCAACAATTGGAAAATTGCACAAAGTTAGATTTATGGTTTAATTTAATTAAACTAAATACAAATAGTGTTCTAAAATTAATTAGAAGTACAAGAGACTAAAATTAAGTGGGACACAAGTGTCATGAATGAAGTAGACTCAGAATAGAATATTACCCTAATTTGGGTTGCTCAAAATGGGTCGAGATTGTGTCTCCAATTTCGATTGGAATGCACTAGGATACAAGGTTTGATTTATATTAAATTAAATATAGTCTGTTGCGACGAATATTGTGCGACTAAAATGGAGCACAACAAGGCATAGTTATGAGTCACACAGAGATCAAAATAAAAGTCTGGCATATCTAGGACAAGGATGTGAAATCTGTTAGAAGATAATAGCTAGTGTTGTGCTCTAATTATCGAAACAACGGTAATGTACAACAATCAAATAAAATCACAGCAATTTAAATATAAATAATTATCATGCAATCATTTACACATTAATTATAAAAAGACAAAAATACCCCTAATCTGAAATGTGGGGGTGAGAGAGGTCGTCGGGGGAGCTCGTCGGCGGAGGCTCGGGTGGTGCCGGTGGATTGAAGGGGAGATGGCGGTAGCGATGATGGGTTCGGGGGGGGTTATAAAGGGAAGGGGAGAGGGAGAGGCGGTGGAGCGGGGGTCGTGGGCGGGGTCGTGGGCCGTGGAGCAGGGCTGGGCGGGTCGTGCGGCCGGCGGAGTCGGGCGGGGGATGGTGGGGGAGAGAGTCGGGGGCGGAGGATCGTTGGGGGGGGTTACTGTGTAAGGGTCGGGTCGAGTAGGTGGGTCTGTGGGTTAGGTTGGGTAGGACCCGACCCGTTAGGTTAGGGTCCGGTCAGTAGGGTTTAGCCCGGTTCGGTTCGATTCAATTAGGTCCGGTTTAACCCGGTTTAATCCGGTTTAATTAAATCCTTGGTATTTAGCTATTTAAAAATAGTTTTTTAGCCCAATAAATTTCAGAAAAATTACACAACATCCAATAATTAATTATACACCCAAAAATATAATTTTTGTAATATTTCAATAATTAGTTTGATACATAAAAATATTAATCCCAGAAGAACATTTTTAATAATTAATTAAAAATTACTAAAAAAATCCAAAAATTTTATTTTAAAAAATTTAAAAAAAATAGGGTGTTACAATCTACCCACCTTAAAAGAATTGTGTCCTCGCAATTAAAAAATAAAACAAAACCGGTCAGAAGAGATGACGCAGTTGCAAGACATGTTTGTTGAAGCATGACACAGAGAATAAGAAATCATACACAAGAAAAAATTGAGAGAAAGGGTTAAGCAGAACGCATAGGGAAGGAATAATGTATTTCCCTAGAAAATAAAAGTTAGGTAATTCAAGAGTAAAAAAATATGGTTAGAGCAAAGAAAACTACAGCTTAGGATAACTAGGTTATTAATTATTAACAAGTTCAAAATACCAGGTTTTAAGGATAAGGTCATGAACTAACAGGCACGTGCTAAAGCATCACTAGGAATATATAGCTATGAATAACTTAAATCTTACGCATATTTGCTAATCCACGATTCGGTGCGTCCTCCATTGTCATCGCAAAAGCTTGTCCGCGTCCTTGTGGTGGATTTCTCTGCTGCTGCTGGGCCTGCTGGAAGAGTACTGCCTGGGGTGTCAAAGGTGACCTCGGCTGATACCCTCCTGGAGCTGGTGAGGCTTCTAGATTAATTATCGATGTTTCTCTTTGATGCATCGTATAATCTTTGGCTAAATATTGGCTGGATCTGCAAATCAAGCATAATCCCATTTTGCATCTGCACTCGCTCTCATAATGGCCTCATTTGCCACAATATTAACATGTAGGCAGGAATAAGGCTCTTGGTGCTGCTCTCTGTGGTGGTTTTCTCTGGGGTCGCTTTGCAGCTCTTTCCTGCTGTGCTTGGTCTGGTGCTAATGCATGTGGCTACTTCTGACTGGACTCTTTCTTGGTGACATGCTCCATGCGTCGGGCTGCAGCAAGGACTTCCGTGTCTAAAGTAGTTACAACGTAGCTGATTAATTTATGTAGCTCAAAGCTAAGTCCGTCAAAGAACTTTGCTTAGATTTGCTGGGCTTCTTGATGAACCTTCTGTTGAGCTTGCATCATTGCATAGAACATTTGAAACATCTGATGTCCGTCCATAAGCTATCCTGGTAGAAAAGTAGGCATCGGTGGAGTAAACTGCGTCGATGGTAGAATTTTATCTTATTGGATTCTCGAGGCATGCTGATTTGCTTGATTGCTTTGGTAAGTGGAGGGATATCCACTTAATGGCATCACTCCATCTTCTTCGTAGGTGGCTACCGCACCTTGTGGTGTTCCTGCAGGAGTCTCATCGTATTCTTGTGGATCCATTACTCTGCATCAAAAATAAATTATAAGAGGCGCATAGAGGATCAAGGCAGGATGCAAGTCAATAAATTAATTCAAATCCGATAAAGAGATCAAGAATGATTAAATCAAGTAGATGAGATCATATAACTTATCCTATCCTTATCGTAGGCTTGCTCGGTCCCTTAGTTGAAACCGAAACAATTTAGTTATAGACCTACATTTATTTTGACATGTTGTTTCTTGTACCTTGTTACATCCCTCTGAGGACCTGGTCCCTTGCCAGTTTTGCAGCATAGACTATTGTGGAGCCTGACTGGAGTTGCTGATGTGTGTTACTTTGTCATGCAGGAATTGGTGCCAGGTACTTATATCATTTCTTCTGGAGTATTAGTTAATATTCATATTGTTTATTAATCTGCTGATATAGCCTAGTTTTATAGACTCATATTCCTTCCTTGAGTCTATTCGAGCTTATGGGTTACTGGCGGCCGACTTTAGCATATGTAGCTCATTCTTGTATATTTCGTTCATTGTGGATTGAGGCATAGATATTTATAGATAGTAACCCTTCTAGTACAGCTTATACGTATTCGAATCGGACCAGAGTCTGGTCGAATGCGTAGCTGGCATATTACGTATTTCTAGTCCTACGTATTTTGGGACTGGAGCGTGACAGCAAAAGGTCTACATGAGGATACGTCTTCTACATGGGTGGAGCAACTATATCGTGAAAGTCAAAGAAACAGACAATGCTCTATCATTCCTCGATGGAATCTGAGTTCTATGCACTGACGACTGCAGCAGATAAAGAAGAGTGGCTTCTGGAGCTTATGTATGATCTTCCAGTGGTGGGTGTGCAGATTTTAGTAGTACCGATTTACTGCGACAACCAAGTGACTGCAGCGGTGGTATCAAATAATCTTTTTAATGGTAAGAAGAGGACTGTGCTACTAAGATACAGGGCAGTGAATGATCTTATCAAGATCGGAGTCATTGTCATGATTGGTGTTCGGAGCCAGGAAAATCTGGCTGATCCGTTCACCAAAGGTCTTAAACGCCAACTGGTCGAGGATACAGCAATCAAGATGGGCTTGAAGATATTCTGATATTGTGTCTTTGTAATCCTACCATTTAGTTTTATGCTATTAGTTCAAAGAGAAATCTACTAAGCATCTAGATATTGGTTCAAGGGAGGATCATTGACTGGAAGAATATCAGGAACAGTGGGTAGTTATTTGAGACATTGAGGGATTACGGACCCAGAACCACTATTGTCTACTAATTATTCTTTTATGTAGAACAAGTTCTGTGGGAGGATGGCTTAGATGACTTAATGAGTTCTCAGGTATTTTGAATGTCTGGTGTGCTTAACAGGAAGCACGGTAGTACAGCACTACAAAGGAGCGTAAGGTCTCCATGCTACAGTGGGTGACACCACCAAGAGGTTCCTCGGTAAGGGTAATGCCTCAGCTTCGCAAGACATGTCACAGCGGCGTAGCATCGCACATAGACAGGTAGCCTAATACTGTAGAATGAAGAGTATAGGAAGCACTACAAAGAGGCTGGTGTCCTCATATTACAGTGGTATGACACCACAAAGGTAAAAGATATAAATCTTCGGCTACTCGAGCCATGTCACAGCGGCGTAACACCGCAAGGAAGCGCAAGACTTTATACTGGATAGTTTGGCACTACAAAGAGGCTGGAACCTCATGCTACAGTGGCATGGCACTACGATAAGATGTAGCCTCGGCTCTGGGCCATGTCATAGCGGAATAGTACCACAAGGAAGCTCGAGACTTCATGCTAAGGACTCTTTAAAAGAACTCACCTAGAGTGTATGGAAAGAGATATAGGCCACCTCTTGAGGAAAAACTTGTAGACGCCCAAAATACATACACCGAAACCAGACGTGCACAGGACCTTTAATATGAAACCGAAAGCACAGCTGATATCATTGTGTGAGTGAAAAGAATTGCAGCTATGGTATAAAATTCAAGGTTTAGTCCATTCTTGTATCATACTGTTGTTCGATCCATGCGGGAAGATTCAAGTCGAAGCGACATCTATCCTAATGCATGATGGACAGTCACTGTGGGGAATGCTCAACCCATATATATTGAGATATGTGGGGGATTGTTGCTGTTTTTGCCTTTGGACTAATAAAGATAGTCCAACATTGGCTACACCACCAAGTGGGTATCTCAATATAATACTTTATATGAGTTGAGGTGTGCACATGGGGTATGATAGGGCACATGGGTGCCATGTGGGGGTATTTTCCTAGGAGAAAAATGATTAACTCCTCATGAAAGTATTTATGCTTTTTGTCATGCTCTTGGAATTATTTTCATAGGAGCTAAGCCCCAAAGGGGCTTAGCGACTCGGACTCAGACTCAAGGACACAAAGTGGCACTTTGTTGACGCACTTTACACTTAGCACGTCAGCATCGTCGCAAGGTTCTTGTGCGCTGTTGTTGACCTCGTGCGCTCGTTTTGTGTGCGAGTTTTATGCTCAGGTTGCATGCGCGTGTTGCATGCGAGTGTTACATGAGCGGGTGCTGAACGGGCTATGCATTGGACTACGATTGTGGGATATCAATTTTCTATATTAGCTTTTTAGTCCTACATCGGAAAGAAGAGGAGGATGGGCTTCCATCCTTCCCTATATAAAGAGCCCTCTAGCCTCCTTTTGAGATACACCAAAAGTTGAGAAAGAGGAGTTCAAAGGAGTCCGTTCGAGTCACACAAAGAGGTGACTACGAGTGTTCCAGAAGTTCTCTTATGAACTTGCTGGCTCCTAGGAGCAGATCGTCGATAGAGGACGAATCTTGCTTTGAGCAACAGTGGTCTTCAACGTCCCAGCAAGAATAATTTTTTATTATGTCTTCTTCTCCTTTTTCTTCTTGGTTCGTTCTATCTGATTGCAACTACATTTTACAAGGAAGAATGAAAGTAGTTTTTGTTTTATTGTAACTCTGTTCTGTCTGTCTGCAAATATTATTGTAAGAAAGAACGAAAAGTTTGGTTAATTCTGATTCTTTTGTAATCTTGAGAGCAAGTTATAATCAGGATCCTTTTATAGTTCTTCGTAGAAATCGAGAATAGTCAGAGTGAAAACTTTTGTGTGAACCTCTAATCTCGACCACGCGTTCTTCCATCTTTGGTTAAGCCTCGGGACTAACAATTTGCACATCCAAGATTTACGAGGTCAGGGATGTGATGATGTCATCAACATGTGTGGTGCGTGGAATGGATTGCAATCTTTATTTTGTAGTGATTGTGAGTATGCATATGTTCATTGTTTTGCTCATCGTACATGTACAACTTGCATTAGTTGTAGCTGTCGAGAATGTGATTTCAATTTGCCTATTCTTTTCAAAATTGACATGCAATGTCAATCTTTTTAGTGTTTATCCTAAGAGGCATACCGAGCTATGATCTGGCCAAGCTATTGAGATTGAATGTGATAGCTAGTGGTGAACGTGAGACTGATAGAGGGGCTGATCAGATAGGTAGTTTGCATCGAGTTGGTACTACTCGTTGGAGCATATTTTGACCCAATTTGTAGTTTGATAGATATGTATGGTGCAACTATTATTGTGCTTAAATCCTTGGTTAAAGAAGGATCTATAAATACAATTCGCGGGAAAGCTGGTAGTTCTATAATAAAATGAAGTCCTTCAATTTTATATTCATATTGCATCTTATGCACAAGATTATGGGGATTATATAAATGCTTTGTCGAGTGTTGCAACACAAATCTTTGGATATTTTGAATACAATAAATCTAGTCTCGTCAACAAAAATATTACTTCAAACACTACAAGAAGAAGGTTTTGATTATTTTCTTGGGTATGTGAAATCAATGTGTGAAATTTGATGTCGATATACCTGATATGAGCACTCAGTCAAAAGAAGCTACAGGACGTTCTTGCCAGCAGAATGATTACATCACAGTTGAGCATCACTATCGCCTTGACATATTTAATTATATGATTGATTATCGGTTGGATGAGTTACATACTAGATTCAATGAAGAGTCAATTGAACTGTTTATGCTTAGCTCTACTTTAGATCCTAAGGACAACTTCAAAACTTTCGATCATGGTCGCATTTTTTTTATTTATCGAAAATTTTATCCAACTGATTTAACGGACAAGCCATGCATCATTTGAAATCTCAGTTGGATCATTATGGACTTGATGTGGTTCACCACGACAAGTTTTAGAATATGTCAACAATTTTAGAATTGTGTCGTGGGTTAATATAAACAAATAAGACAGACTTATAATTTGATCGACAAGTTGATTCGTCTCGTTTTGACTCTTCTTGTTTCTACAACAACTACAGAACACACATTTTCAGCTGTAAAACACATCAAAAATACTCTTTGTAACAAGATAGAAGATGAGTACATAAGCAATTCAATGGTTGTCTACACGAAAGAGAAATAACGGAAATGATCAATATGGATTTGATAATAGATGCCTTTGCTTTTTAGAAGGATCAAATAGTCCAATTTATATTTTTCTAGTAAGTGTCCTATATTTGTATTTGTTATTCTATCATTCTTTTTCAATCTCATTATTTGTTTGCGATTAACTTTCATTTTGTGGTAGATTTCTTTCCCTAGACTGAAGAAGTTGGAGGAGACATTTTTGGTTAGTAGAAGCAAAGAGATCATATTCATCATCTCTTTTTACCCATTTCTCATCTTATAAGATGATGTTTTAACTTTTCCTTATTGTTTTAAACAACATGTCTACTTATGAAATTCATCCTATATTATTTTAATAACTATTTATTTGTTGAAAAATGATATTTGATTCACACATTTGGGATTATGATAGCATTCTAAGAAATTAAGCGCTGAATGTTTAGTTTAACTTATTATTAAATAAATAACTTTTTTGTTAAAAAAATTCAGAACGTTGCGTTTTAAGATCAGCCAACTAAAATCATGGCTCTGCCCTTGCTTATGAATGAAGAGAAAAACCTAGGTCTCCATTACCTGTCTTATATATACATACACCAACTATATTAATTCAATTTATACCTATTATGAAGTAAATATAGGATTATTATTTTCCCAACTAGATATTATTACTATTAGAAAATGGGATATGTGCCAATGGTTAGAATGAGTCATACCACGTTAGATCAACAGTAAAAAAAACAAAAACAAAAACAAGAAAGAAAAAAGTTTCAACATGGCACTGTTGTTTTCCATTGGTAAAATTTTGTAATTTTTGTCTCATATTGATAAAATAAAAATAAAATATATAGTTTGGATCCAAATTAAATCCAATCCAATATAATTATGTTTGGAATGAATATGTAACGGCCTTGTTTCTTTTTATAGACCAACTACTAAATAAGCCTCATAATTTTAAAAATATTCCAATTCATTCTTCATTTTAAAAATATTCCAATTCATTAAAAATATTCATAATTTCAAAAAGGCTGTCAACGGGCTAGGTACGGCTGGGATCAAATTCAGACCCTATATGCATTTCAGGTTTGGGTTTCAAGTGCAGGTTTGGATCAAATTCATTTGAATTAGGTTTCAGATTTTTATTTAGTTGTACCTAAGCTATTCATTTTATATACATGCTTAAATTGTATGATACATACAGCACCATCTTGGATTCGGTTACAATTGAGAGCCATAATCTGTTTGTTCAGAAATTTCAGTAGGTTTTGATTAGTCTGCGTTACCATTTTTTCATTTTTATTTGTTGGGACAGAATGCACATCAAATTGTCAACACTACGTTTGAACCAATTGTATTGAAACATACAACACTTTATAGAACGTTTGTTGAACTTTTCCAAACAATGTCATATGCCCCGGTGATCACTCAATTCTGCATCAATGGAAAGCTTCTAAGGACACGTCGTGCTATTTCGAAAGCTCTATGACTATATACCAAAAACCTCTTTCCCCCAACAAGCACCATTACTATTGGAAGGAAAGAGCAAAAGAAAAACTAAGTTTTGTTGATATTGTAGCTTTAACTGAAAATAAATATGAGTCTTCACTTCGAAACTATGACACCACTGTGCATTGGTCCATTAGTATGGACATGAAGGTAAACTTTCCAAACATTTATCGAAGATAAGACAATATGATTGGCTTCAGTAAGAAAACAGAGCATCTTAGTTTTCTCATAATACAATTCGTACCGAGTGAAGTGGAGCGAAGACCATGCTGGCTTCAGCATTAGTAGCATTTACAGTCCAAAAAGACAAGTCCAATGGCTAGAAAACAATCAAACGTGCTAAATAGCAGAAATTCCAATCCCGCCTATATATATATATATATATATATAAACTTGTCAATGCTGAGGACACCGACACAGAAACAGAAGTATCTGTTCGCATCAACGAGATGCTGCTTTGAGCTTTACTAACAGGCTTAAACCTGAGCTCAAGGATTCCACCAGAAAATGCTCCAGGAGTTCTCAGAAAGCTGTATCTTACATTTTTCACACTTCAAAAAAACCTGCAAAAATCTCTCACCGTCGTACAAAGAACAATTAGTAAAAAAAAAAAATATTGGTTAAGGCCTTACGTTTCTCACTTTTACAGAATACCACATCAAAGAATAAGGAGTTGGATACATCCACCTCCATAACCTTATAGAATACAAGCACACAAAATTTGGTACGAACCAGGAAACAACATTGAGAAAAAATATGGGCAAAACTTCCCCTGGGATGGGTATTTTCTAAAGGCTATCGAGTACTATTCAAGTTTTACCTCGGGTGTCAAAATTTATTGTTGGTGAAAACTTTCACAAAAAAGAAAAGTTCAGGCTGCCATGAGCCCCTCGATCGTGTATAAGAGAGACTCTGCCCAGTCAGATTTGAATAGCAAATTTTGTAGCGTCTGCATCACGTTATAGTCCGGATCTAGCTTGCGCTGCCATCCCTGCATATGGAGGTACAAAAATTAGCCAAAGACTTCTAAAGGTTCTGCTTACACGATTGGAGAAGCATAGACTGACATTATTAGGAGCTTAAAAGTGTACCATAAACACGACCAACTCGCATTAAAGAAGTCTTTGCCTTCAGATTAACCTTTAAAGTCTAAAATTTACCTTGTACAGAAAGTACGGGAAGAATCACATCTATATTCGAACAAATTCCTGCTTTTAACTTGAAAAAAAAAGTGCCTAGAATCCATTATTTGTTTATATGGTCATTTGATCTTTACTGGTTCTTAGTTACAGACTAACAGTATAATATTCAAACAATTCCCTTTTTTATGTTAAAAGGTTCATAGGAATCCATTATTTGTTCAGATTTTCATTTGTTCTTATTGGTTTTTATTCACAGAAAAAGGATATACTAGTCTAGTGAACCGAGACATAGATGCCGTTTTTATTCACAGAAAAAGGATATACTAGTCTAGTGTACACGAGACAGATGCCGCTATCATGTAAACAACATACATCAATGAAAACCACTGCAGGCCTGCCAAGAATCTCATGGTGGACAAACCCAACAAGTCTCATGGAGCATGCCCATGCAAGCTCTGCCAAGAATCTAGAAGAACTATAGCCGCCTTCACAACCTTACAGATCTCTTCCCTAGTAGTCTCAAAGGAAGAACCGAAGGGTATGCTTTTACTAGGCAGAGCTTGCATGGGCATTTGCCCATGAAAGCACCGAAGGATATGCTTTTACCATATTTCAATATCTTTTTATGGATGGAGCTCAAGGTTCCTAGCTTATACAAATTAGTGTTGCATTTCCTTAGATAGGAGTGGCGTTTAGAAAACAAATTGGGCATCAAACAGTACAAGAAAAGACGTGCAGTAGGGAATAAAGACTGTAAATTACCTCGAGAACCAAAGTGGTTACCATCACCGTACAAACATTGCCATCAATGTTGACCTTATGACGTCGAACTTGCTCAAGCAGTTGATGCATGCACTCAGCTGGATGGACAACGTCACCTTCGGCTGTTCCCCAAAAGGAGAATGACTTCTCCACTTCCTGTAAGACAACTGAAGTAAGTACAACAGCAAGGCTCAATTTGCTTTAACAGAAAATTGTACACAAAATTATAAGTTAAAAGGGTCGGCGTAGATAGGCTGCTGAGGAAAAGTATCTACCATGAAACTACTCGTTAACCTACATTGTCAATTTATGAGGTAAGGTCAAAACAGGAAAGACAGTGAAACCAAATACCCTCTCGTTCCCTAACAAAAAAATGCTCCATTATTGGACGAAATAAAAACATGCTACCCATGTTGAGTTTTCTAGTAACTTTGTGGAACAACCCTTACTTTTATTGTATTATGATCATTGAACATCCGACGGTTCGAGTTTTCTTTGAAGTTTTTACAAAAATCACCTGAAACGAGACCCTCGGTACTGGGCTTTGAAAGTTTGGGAGCAACTTTGAGTCGGATTATAGAAGCAAAAAGCGGGCGCGGGCACGAGAGCGGGGGCGAAAGAACGCGACTACTTAGAAGAGTATAAAGTTGGGAGTGCGCTAATAAATTTTTTATGTTTATTAATTATTGTTATCAAAATTTATAGATATCTTAATATTTATTAGAATTTATAAATTTCAGTTCAAAGTTACAGAGAGATCATTTGCATGGTAATTTCTATGATTTCAAGGTAAATAATCCTTAGTTTTGTTACTTTGATGAAAGTGTATTAAAAATTCTCCAACTTTCTTCCCAAAAATTGTCCTCTTTTAAAATTATAGTCTTGTTATGGAAAGCGCTAATGTCGCCGAAAAAATGTGCTCCCGTCGCGGGGAAAACGAGCTCTCAAGTAAGAACTACCGAATCGAGATTTTTACTGAGATTTGTTGACCTCCTAAGAGTTTACAGCTTCTAAGAGTCAAATACAAATTTTGGACCCACAAGGAATATTCCGGAGGTAATTGGTGAAAACCCGAGGCTCGAATGAGGTTCTAGGTGGGTTTTGGGATCCGAAGCATCCGAGTTCAGAAAGTTAATGGAGTCACGCTAATCAACCGACCAAACGTGGTAGTATAACATGTACGCATGCATGATTGTGTTCTAAAATTAAATAGCAGACTGCACATCCAACTATTACAAGAAGTACAATGCCAATTTATTAAAAGGAACTCAACAGAACATGATAGGGGAAAAGGAGTCGAAATGCAGCCATAATTCATAATATTTTTTCATCCCAAGGATTGGTAAAGTTTAGATCATAATGAAAATTGGCATTTCCACCAGAAAGTACTTCAAACATTTTATTAGTAATATACAAACAAAAGAACCACTGAACCGAATCCCAAAAAATGTCCCTCCTTTAATATCTATCCTTCTACAGAATACAAGGAATATATGCATAGGTATGACATGGTTAGAAAGGTTAGCTAACTCACAAACCGATGCAGAGGAAGCACCAAATTTCAATAACAAATTGGCAATGCACAATGATGAAACGTCTCACTTAAGGGTCCTCAACCACTGCAACTCAAAAGGGACACGCTTAACGGCCTCTAAAATTTTGTCTGAGTAAATAGAAACCAGATGACATTGGCTCAAGCATAACTCGATGTTGTACCCGGAAAAATCGATATGTTGCAAAGGGTCACAATACAGATATCAATAAAAGCAAACAAGAGGTATGGAATGCAACTGAAGCAAAATCAAAAGAAACAAAAAAACATGAAATTGAGTGCTACATAAAATAGGAGGCAGGAAGACATGGTCTAGTTTGCAATGAGACTACAACCTATACTGAGAAAAAGATGACGTTTGAGTAAATAAAATGAAACTGCACTGTGAAATATTAAGTGATCTTTGTTCGACTAAATAAATAAGATAAGCTACAGAAAAAAAATTAGCATGGATTGACTCTAGCCTATCTTGCGCCGACACCGATAAACATGAATCCGACACCCAACACGACATCACGGCAATCTAAAAAAAAATTAGGACAACGCGCAGACCGACGACACACACACACACACACACGGGGATGTAGCTCAAATGTTAAGAGTGCCCTATTTGCTTACGAGAGGCACGAGGTTCTACCATTTGAGCTATATCGTTGCTACAATCAGAAGGGAGAACAGAAGAGAACATGGAAGCAAAGTTTGAAATCAGAAATTTTGAAAAAAGAAAACCCTAAACCCGAATTTTCACAACTTATGGGTCGGATCGGTTTGGGTGTCACTTAACCCGAACTGAACAACCGAATTTATTCATAACATAAGTTATGGGTCTAACCGGGTTAGGTGTCACCCAACTCGATCCGGACTGAATTTATTCATAACTCAAGTTATGCATCAGATCGGGTTGAGTGTCACCCAAACTGAACCGTAACTCAAGTTATAAGGGAGGGGCGGGGGTTTCTTCACCACCAAAATTCCTCACTTGTTCACTGTTCATCTTCCTCCCTCCCCATCACAAGCTGAAACCAGGATGACGACCAACGGCGGCGAGCCACCCTTGCCAATGAATTCGTCAGGATACATACGAGTCTGAAATGAATACGACCGTGTCCCACACGAATTTGTGTCGGATTCAAATCCAACACGGATTCGTCGGCCATTGTTTCGTGTCCGTGCTTCATAGAGTACAAGGAATATGAAGTATCTGACAATCACTAAGGAGGGTATGAGATTGAGCAGATCTAAAGTCAAAAAGGAATATAATAGATACCCATATTATTCGTCAAAAAGGGCATAGAAGCAATCTTAGGAGTCGAAACTCAACAAACACACAGGCAGAAGGGAAGACCTTAAGAACAACCATAAGAAAAGGAATTGCACGGCAATGGGATATTGCAATAACAAACATATGCATGCAATTGAAGGGATAATATTTCAATACAGCTATAAAGTTGAGATTAAATGCATTACTATAAAGTAGAGCAACATCATTGAAGGACAAGATGAGCAGAAATTCTTTGGGATTGTTTGAATGTATCTAAAGCAATGAAGGGTGCTATTGGTTAGTGAAGCATGCATACTTCAACAGTTGATAATGTCAGCCAAAGCTTGTGTTAAAAAAAAAATTAAAATAACTTCATCAGAAGAGAACTTGGTCATTACGATACTTCAGCAGATAAATTAATGTCTGCTACAGCTTATGCATTTAAAAAAAATAAAACACTAAATGTCTCTACAAAGTGAACATATTGAAGAAACATTTGATATTGTGGCATTTGTCATTTCAAATTCTAGAAACTAAACAGACGAAATGGTACCTACGGAACGGTGTTCATAATTCGACATGGTTTATGATGACTTTTGAATCATTACTAAGTATATTAGGTCTTTGTTCTATAAATACAGATATTCCTCTTGTACATCTTGACCCTTCTCAATCACTATGTTAGCAAGGAGCCTTGAGACAATGAAACGCCCTCCCCGGAAAGATGTACATGCCACCATATTCATATTTTTTTCAAATTTGTCAAATCCTACAAATTTATTGAATCCCCTTAGGTGCATCTACTATATGATATGTACATATACATTATGTAACATAAATTATAGGCTTAATTTCAACTTGATGCCCTCAACTATTCTTTCTCAATTTGATACCCTAAACTTTAATATCATATCTATCACTACACACAACTATTGAATATTTTCAAGTCGCTACCCTCCGTCAGTCGGGTTAATTTTTCTGTTTCAACAAAAATAAATGATTTTTTGACCAAATTACTGCCCTCAACCAATCGCCCTGGAGGTATTTGAAGTGATCATGAATGAGGGGTATTTTTGTAATTTAAGATTTTCTGTTAACACTGTTAGGGTATTAAGTTGTCTAATATTCAAGTTTAAGGTATCAAGTTGAAAAACTTGAATAATTGAGGATATCAAGTATAAATTTAGCCTAAATTATATTAAGAACCACTATTCACTAGAGGATTCAGGGAGAGGGTACTTTGAAGGGAAGGGAAGAAAAGAAAAGAAAGTCACACATTAGCAACTACTGTGTCGATTATACAGCATCAAGGCTACTAATGATGGGGAGGAGATAGAAAGGAAGAGAGATGGAGGGGAGGGGATATCAATTCTACTTTGCACAAATATGAACAAGGATACGTGTACAAACACGATATGGGTACGGGATACAGACGTCGGACATTTTCAAATAATTACAAGGTTAGCTGGAATGGCAACATCAAACTGCAAAGAAAACAAAACAGTTTGCATTGAGGGTTGACAACCAGGCTTGGGCTTTGACATCGCGATTTTTTTACTAAAAATGCCCAAAGCCCATCCCAAATTCCCAATATGGCGTAAATATCAGATCCAAAGCCCTCCCAGTATCATCCTTCACATGAGTAAGCGCTTTTAAGGCAGTCGAGACCAACTCATCTAAGACTCCTCTTCCCTAGGCGACATACACCACCTTTTGAACTTTGTTTAGAACTACGAACTAGCTTCCTATGTTTGTATGCTATGAATAAATAAATTATGTATATTCACATTTGCATATGCTTGTTATAGCGTGCACGAGAGTGTGTGCATATGTAAACCTATATCTGTGTATGTGGTTATGGTGCGCACACATACACACAATACCAATGTGCTCATATGGTGGTGTGTGAATGTTTGTGCTGTGGTTCTTCAAAGTTAATGAGGAACAAGGGTATGACCAATTCTAATGCAGATTTGAGAAAATAGTGATGCTATATCATGAAGATGACTCTTTAAGCTAAACACAACGCAATAAATCTTAAAGAGCTGAGATAAAATCTTTGTTATCCATGTAACAGAAGGCTTTCAAGGAGTGATCATAGACTGTTATTCATGGAATCCACTTTAATATGTTGCAATATCCAGCTCGTGTTACCAAACCAAATGCATTTTTGCACTTAGGTTGTTTTTTTTCACTAATTAGAGGTGCCGGCACTAATAAGAGGTTGGGGTCCCACTTCACTAAGTAGAGCCTCTAATTAGTAGTTTATAAAAGTTGTTTGTTTTTCACTAATTAGTGGTTATGTTTGTTTTTTAATGTCTAATTACTAAGTAGACATCAATTTACCTTTCTACCCTGAATTTTCTAGGGGTTACAGTGGTCTTTTAACCTCCAATTAGAGGTTAGGTTGCAAAGAAAGCGGCAGCCCACCGCTTTCTTTTTCGGAGCCTCTAATTAGTCGTCAAGCTCTAATTGCATCTAATTAGATGCAAAAAAAACAGACGGCATTTTTTTGTGGGCCCGCCTCTAATTAGACCCATTTAATGAATTATCTTTAATTAGAGGTAAAAACAAACACCCCCTTAGTGGTTGACAAGTGATGCCATGATGATTCTCTCATTGCTATTTACAACATGCCTTCACCTGTAACTATCATTCATATGGTCAACACATCCTCTAAAAAAATAACACAACACCACGTAATAGTCAACATGTATCTATTTATCATCCCTAAACTTCTTATTTTATCTTTCAAATGTTTATTATCAAAACATGAAAAATAGCATGTTTCTAAAACTAAAAGCATAATAGATTAGGCTCAAAGGTAAATGAACTTGAATAGAATGCTCAAAACATGTGAAAGTTGAATCACAGCAAAAAGTACAAATGATGGAGAACCGATGTAGCAGTTTTTCTCTCTCCATGAGATCATTACCTCAATAAAGGCATTTGGATTTGGACAATTCTGTTGCTTAGATAACCTCAAGGTGGATTCGGCAGCTTTGCGGCCATCTCGAAGGGCGACAGCCTTAAAGAACTCCAGTAAATTTACACGATCGTTGTTGGAAAGCTCTGCTGTCATGCCTACATCAAGAAAAACGACATGAGGCTTTGATTTAAAAAGCCCTTTATTTGGTCGTTTTGGTCGAGAAACTCGGACAAGGATATTGCCAGGATGCATATCTGCATGAACAAAATTGTCCACCTGAAAGGGGAAAAATGAGCATCTCAGTATATCAAATAGCCATAAGATCATCATAATATATAGTATCATAAACGAAATGCAAAATGTACATTAAAGTTTGGTAGAAGAATATGATTTTGATCACGTGAAGCATACATCGAAAATACAGAAGTACAAACAAGATGAGTCAACAAGTAGGTGAATTATTGAAAGATCGGTCAATAATTATGTCCGAAAAAAAATTGAAATGGTAGTAAACTGGATGCATCACAGAAAATTTTGATCTTCCTAATAAAATTGCCTAAAGTCAACATTTAATGATGTTTCTCCAGCTTTTCCAACACGTAGGCTCGTAGGTTCTGATGCCTTCAGAATGAATTGCTAGTACATATAAACATGGTATGCTTATATCTTTAGTTAGATGTTTAAACATGAAGTGGCAAATAAAAACAGGATCAAGAACAAACAGGAAAGCATCAAGCGAAAGAAGAGGAGGTTGGGGGGGGGGGGGGGGGGGGGGGGGGGGGGGAGGAGTAAAAATGATGTACCAACAGCATTTTCAGGAGGGCATGAGTCCCAATATGAGCAAGAACACTTTTCAGATGATCATTCCCTTCGAGCTCATCAACATAGTGAGAAACACTTTCTCCTTGCTCATACGTCTCGACCAAGACAGCAGGATGCACAAGTGGGTAGAGAGGCTTAGGAAATGACACATCTTTCCACCGGCGGAAGTTGTATATAAACCGACTCAAATGAGCAGCTTCTCTTGCAAGATCAACTTGAGACATCATGAAAACAGCAAACTGTTGTACACTTTCATCCAAGCGCAGCCACTTTAATGCAGGAATGAAGTTTGAGATCTTGGCCACAGTATTGATGATCACAAAGTCTCTCCTTATCGATTCACCAACACCAGGATGTCTAACTTTAACTGCAACATCAACATGTTTCACCTGCTGGCGTGGATACCGAAACCGCAGAGAAGCTCGATGTACTTGGGCAACGCTTCCTGATGCCACTGGCTCCTCTTCAAAATCCACAAATATATCAGAAAGCTTGCGACCAAATGCTTTCTCAATAGTACGTTTAGTGTATGAAAAGCTGTGGGAAGGAGCTTTAGTATGGAGTTTTGACAGCTCGGCGCAAAGATCACTAGGAAAGAGGTCTGGACGTGTAGCTGCCCACTGACCCCATTTTATAAATGCTGGACCTGCCTTCTCTAAAGTGCGATGAACAATATGAAGCCATGTCTTCCTATATCTTGGCCCTAAACTATCTGCAAATGGTGCCATAGCTATGCTTGGCGAGAACAAAATTGCCAAATAAATGGTTCTTACAAGCAAAATAAAACACTCTAGCATGGAAAAGATGAAAGATGTGAGATACATATGGCTATCTTGTGCTCGCATATACAGATTATTCGTTATTGGAAAGTATTCCCCATCTGCCAAAGCAACCTTAGCAAATGCCAGCTCCCCACCAATAAAAGCAAGAACAGTTGGAACCAAATGGGATCTGTTGAAAGCCAAGCTCATTGCGCAAGTAATCTTGGTGACTGATGGAGAGGTGAATCGTCTGTGAGAGCACATGTTATAAAATCTTTTCCAAACAAGTTGGGCATGTTGCGCCGTTTGACCACTGGCCGAAGAAACAAAAAAAGTCTTGACATAGTTACCCTTATTATATAAATTTGTTTTATCTTTACACGATGTAGATAATAAAGCATTTGCATCCCTGAAAGCCTTATACTGTGAAAAGACTCTGCAACTGAAAGGAAAACCAGATGTAGAATTCGCCCGGTGAGCTTGCAATAACGAGTAAGGGTAACATGCTTTCCTAATAGAAAGGGAGGCAAGTCCCCTGTATGAGCATATCATAAAAAGCCTTCTCCAAGGAGGTTGGGCTTGATGTTGGGCTGAACCAGTGGCCAAGGAAACAAGCAAACCAATCTTAGGTTTACAGTTTCTAGATAAGACATCTCCTTCCCTAAAAGCCCTGAACTGTGAAAAGGTTCTGCAAGGGAAAGAATTGCCAACAATAGAACGTATGCCAAGATCCTGTAATCCAGAATTCCCGAGTCTGCTGTTTGCCAGGAAATGGTAACCTACTTTCCGGAGGTTCCCAGAAGCCAAAAACCTGCAAAAGCAAGAAAAACAATTGTATTATTCATAACAAATATATGCTGGACCCCAACTGTTAGACCAAATAAAAAGCTCGGACATTGACTTAATTACATGATTCTGTACTAAATGGAAAGTGCCTCTAAGAACTACTAGACCCTCTTTGATCAGTACGTATTCTTACGTACCTCGAATAAAAATTGAGGAATTTGGCCAACTCATGATAACATTCTATTTATCATTTATTGAGTTATGGGATTCCGCTACGAGCCCGATTTCTAGTTTTGTATATAAAAACCAATACAAGTTAATTAGATTTTTATGAATGCCAAAACAGTCATGCAACTACCACCAAGAGGGTGGTCTAGCAGTAACTAGTAAGGCAGGGGAGGAGTGGGTGTGGGTTTGAATCCCAGTGTGGGCAAAATAAAAATGGGAATGTGAGGGGGTCTTCATGCTAGTATCCCAAGACAAGGATGGTCATTAATGACTGGCCTTATCTCAAAAAAAAAAAATCTAGAAATTGGATACATATTGAAGCTAAACCAAACATAGATATTTCATGTAATAACTGAAATTACAATTCTAGGAATTCCTAAAACCCAAGCTAAGCTGACTAAACACATGGAAAAGGAATTGTGATCCCTCGATTCTCTATTCCAAAATGTCGGCATAACAAACCGATTTCTTAACCATAGTTAACCTGTATTGCAACCAAGTGCAATTAATATGGTGATTAAAACAGTTTAAATAAATATAGGTTTCGTATCTAAATATAGTTGGTAGAATTCAAATCTGTCCAAGAGTCTCATTGACTTGGTGGATCTCCATGTATAAGGTGCCGCCAGCTGTGTTACCTATTATTCAGAAAATAACTTTATAACTTACTTTCAGAAAACTGTTTTTAGAATAAAATTTCAAAAAGCATATCCAGACAGACCCTTATCTATCGCATGTAAACCAGTCGACAAGGATGACTACTATTTCATTTATACAAAATTACTAAGAAACAACACAGAAAATACTTAAAATTATACCTAAATATATATAATATGTTTTTCTAAAATTTTAATATGTATTAATAATTATTTGTTTTCCGTTACCATACCGATACTCGTAGGAAGGGTCTGATCCCGATTCCGGTACCGATACTGCGAACCTTGGTTTGTGTCTCGCATAAGGTTGAGCGCTCAAGGTCCATACTTTGGTGGCAATATAAAAAAGGGGTTAGAAAATAGTTTAGTCTCACATGAAAAGATCGGATAGTTAGTGGACAAGAAAAAAAGCAAACTTTTTTTCGTGGAAGCAGATTGAATGACATAGGCGAGAATTTGAATAAATGGAAACCATAAAATCTATCAATTCCATCATACCGACATGATCGAAACACTGCTGAGCTAATAAAAGACCATACCAGTACTTGATGACCATGGCCACATTGTCTCCACCGCCACGCCTCTTCAGCAAGTCGATGTCATGCAGCAAACGCCCATAAACCTACACGGAAACCCCAAAAATACAATAAAAAATTTCAACTTTATGCTAACATTATCAAATACGATCCAAACAACGAGATAATAAAGTGATTCCGGCGGAGATTCATCAGGAAAGAAAAAAAAATGTAAAATTTCGGATCTGATCGACAAAAATTGTAAATTTTCAGATCTACGATCAAATCAGTACTTTTTTTTAAAAAAAAGGGAGTAATCGACATATAAATTGACCTACAAGAAGCCGAATTGGAAGCAATAGAAGCTCTCGATTGTTAGAGGTTCTCCCAAAAATTTTGAGAAGAGAGAGAAAGCGTAAGCTTTTATGAGTTTGTGGAAGGAAAAGAAAAGGAGAGAGAAACCTAATTGTGATGCTCTCCGCCACCGATGCATGCGAGCAAGGAAAAGACAGCTGCTGCCTGCCGTCGGATCTGGACCCTAAGGGGATCCGAGTGGACGGCGGATATTGTGCCTCTCGTCTAAGGCTGGGTTTATGGTATTGGGTGATTTACAATACACACACATCCCAACCAATGTTTTTTTTATATTTTATGTTTATTACATCCACCTCTTATATATTTTATATTTTATATAAATAATTATTACATTAATCATTTTTATTTTAGAAATAAAACATAAAAAAGGATTATGTGATTATTTTTAAAATAAAGAAGGTCCGTGTAATTTTTTTTAAATAAGAAAGATTCGTGTAATAAATATAAAACATATAAGAGATTACTGTAAATACTTAGTTTGGTATTGTTGTTGATAGTTAGTTTAGTTTAGTTTAAAAAATTTAATTTCTACTTTATTGAGTTCGCCTACATAAACTTAAATAAGAACTTCCAATATGGTGATGCCAAGTGGACATATTTTTTTCATGTAAGCCATTGACTTTTTCTATTTAGGTCCTTAGAAAAACCAACGATGAGATGCATGCAATCCAACGGCTCATCATGTGCGAGTTTTAAAGATTAGTAATTCATAAGTTGTAACCTTCGTTATTGAATTTCATATTTCTGAATTTTTTATATTTAAATTTTTTTTTCTGAAAATTTAACGTGGATTGTATTATGTATTTTTGTGTATCATGTTTATTTAAATTTCGTGAATTGGATTTTATTTTATTACGAGAGACTTTTCTGGACCAGTAAAATACTCATTGGCATTGACATAGACCAGTGGTAGGACTCGTGCATAGAACGAACCCCGAACTTACCCAAATTAGAATTAAAAAAATCGGCCGACATACCGTCGAAATACAGGTCTATATCGCTGGTATTCCTTTCGGGGTATTTTTCATTTTTTGATATTTTTATGAATAGTATTTTGGATATTTTTATGAATAGTATTTTGATATTTGCGTTAATAGTGTTGATGCATTCCTTTATTCATTGGTTTCTTGGTTTTCTTTTGGATGGTTATGATTGATTTAGATCGTGACGTGGATCGTTGACGTGACAGATTCAACGGTCACGATTAATTCATCCCTTCTATATATACCCTTTCACTTTTTCTTTTCTCTCTATTTTCTTTCTTCTCCCTCTTTCTTCATTTTCTCTGAATTTTACTTGGGAGCTTGGTGTCACGCCCCGATCTCCCGCAGGCTAAATCGCCCGTCCCCGCTAGGCAAGAATTACCGCGCCAGCGCTCCCGCGGGACGATCGCTTCGACTCATCTGGGTGTGATGCCGCACGAGCGTGAGCCGCGCCCGTGCAAGGCCGTGGTTCATTGGCTGGCGGTAAGAGTTCTAAGCCACAGAGTAGCACAGATTGTCCGAGTGCAGCGGAATTATGAACGCATAGGCGATCGGTAACAAGTTCACTGAGTCGACAATAGCGGAAGCATTAAATAACACAAGTTGAAGTAAAACTCTTTATTGATATAAACAAGTGTTACAGGCGGCGCTTGGCCGAGATTATAATTCGCTCAGATCTCTCTCTCTGAAACAGTAAAAGCGTGCCAAGTGGCTACAATTATGGAATGATTGTACAGGCGATGTTCAGGCAATATTCCAACATTATGTCTTGTATATGTGCTTCCATTCCGGACGCAGCGTCCTAAGGCTCCAGAGTGAACTCCGCGCCTTAGCACGCACGAATGAGGCATCTGCACCGAATGAGGTTCTCCCGCACCCTGCAAACGATAAGGTGGATTATCAGTACATTGAATGCACTGGTGGGGAGGCTGCTCGCCCGCTCGACAAATCCAAACACGTAATATAGGTTCCGTGCACCAACTATTATGTTGTCTTTCTAGTTGCCTTAGGATCAGTTTTATGGCATATTGAATAGCTTAACTCGTGTGGTGGTGCGCCGTGCGACATAAGAGAAAACACGGCGAGACTTACCAACTTACCATTTGTCCTTCCCTGTCCAAGGCAAACCAAGTTAATTTAAGCACGAGCAGGTATAAACATTCAGGGCAATACATATGCAAACACTTTGTTATGAGCGAGACTATGTTTCGGATGCTCTTGATGCGATGCAATGACTTGCACACGGATAGCCACTAAGCGATGATGACTTATCTATATGACATGTGTTGCTGGCATAGCAAAAAAGGACCTATTCAATTGACAAGGATGGTGTGCAACGAAAGTACGTAAGGCGCTGCATACCATCCCGTCCAAGTACGTGAGACTAAACATGAAGTTCCATCCGGGTCGGATCGGCCCCAGTGCCACGGTGACCGTCCGTGGAACTATACCTCATTTTTGAGTTGTCCGCGACATGCAATTATTGGTCTTCCAATTTCACGAGATACACGAGAACACGAGTACACGAGATGCTTGAATCCTGATTTTTGATTTGAACGAGAATTGCTCCACGAGCTGTATTTCTTGAATTGCTTGACATAATTCTTGTTCAATGAACAACTTGCCTTGATGTATTCCCCTGGTACGGGGATTGCCTTGGTGACCTAACGGTCCCGGATACTTGCAGGTTCATTCTTGCATGGAACGACTATTAGATAGTCTTCTGAGGAGAACTAGATGAATGCATGACATGCACAGTGTTACACAATTGAGGTATAGTTTATGCGACAAGCATTGAATGAGGCAATATACATGCAGACAAACATGTATTTGGATAAACATAATCATTCACATTAACTCGGGCCCAAAGGTAAGCTGAGTAATGAAAGCGTAAGGGAACTTAGTGAGCGACATTATCTAGGGTAGCATGCGAGGGTCTGAATATAAGCAATGTTTCAATTCCATATTCTAACACAAGCAATACAAGTTGGGATTATTCCCTTAGCTAGGTGCGTTGTATTCTTATTAGCATGCAGGAGGGTGATTCACCTAGCGATTAGCATGTATCATTCCATATTTTAAGTGTGTTGGCTAAGCAAAGACAAGTTCACCGCAGCCACCCACCTTAGCGATGATTCGTCTCGGTTGAGCAATACGTCAAGCAAGCCTCTGAAAGCCTAAGCCGATCACCTGGAGAGACAAGTCTAGATATCCTTTGCCTCAAACGAGTATTCTCGCCTGAGCAAAGCGGGTCGGGACATTGCACTTTTGCCGTTTGAATCGGCAGTCCACTTGAGCGAAAGGGGGTGTTACATCATACCCAACTCAGAAAAAGTCTCATCCTCGAGACTTACTGAGGGCAAGTCATACTATCGCATTATAGAATCTATCCCAAGCGTAACAATCGGTACCACTAAATCCAATTGAACATAATCTCCTACTCGGTTCTTACGTCGTATCGCGTGTATGTTGGGTCAGTCTCATTTGCGCCTTAGCGTGGAATATATTGCTTAACGCGGAGTACGTTTCAATCAATCTTGATTAACGATCTATGGCTGAGGCTGTAACGCCTGCAACCGCACGGTACGTTACGCTGAGTCGGATTGAATAAAACAAATGCTGGTTATATTTGAATTGTTAGATTTTGGGAAGAAGGATTGATTGAGTTGGTTTCATGTGCAGATGGCTAGCGAGTTCGATGGGAATCAGGTGTTCGTTCAGAACAGTACTGAGATAGCTGGATGGGAGCGATAATGCCATCTTTCTTAGTCCGATCGGTCGGATGATTTGGAGAGCACGACCTGCTCGCACAGTCATACCAGTTGAGTATATCGTGCTTGCATCGGACCACGGGTTCAAGGGATTGGCCGTATCGGCAGGACAGAATGCCTAACAGGATCAAACATTATGAGTGGGCTCTTTCCCTTCTCCTCTACTCCTTTATGCCTAATAATATGGAAAACACGTAAAGGCTTGAACACTTGGGCTGAAACATTGGAAATCACTACACTGAGGCGTGCATAGAGTGTACGTCGGTTGCTTGGTAGGATTGTGGCTTGAAATGATTTGCGCGTTGGATAGTTGGAGCTAGAGTTAGATTATACATTTGAGGAAGTTGGTTGGATAATTGGGATTATGCTTGGACGGTTGGAATGATGCATTGAGACATTGGGAATATCGGGAATTTGGGCGAGCGAGCGTGCATCCGTGCACGAGTAGCACTTGGTCGCTTTGTCTTCCAAAGCGAGCAGTTGCGGTTCGAAACCGAACAGCTGCATCGGCGAGGGCGTTGTGCCACTGTTGGGGCATTGTGCCACGAAAGCGGCATTGTGCCACGGTTGGGGCATTGTGTCATGGGTTTATTCTGAGTTGGGGTGTTGCACCCAATTTGGACTCTGTATTGAGAAGAGGCATTGTGCCTATGGGCATAACTTATTTTGGTGCCTTGGGCTATATGTTGAGGTTTGGTTTTGGAATCCTTGGTTGGATATGTTGGAAGAATGGTTATGGATGCTTTGGTTGGATATTGGTTGAACGAGTCTAGGATTGCTTGGTGGGGCGAGAATGTTCGATCCTCTCGTCATACCTACTTGGTGTCTACATGTCACGGACAACCTGTGTGGCCCAGGGTTTGGTTTCCTGGAACGGAATGAGGCACCGGGGCACCGGGACCGTTCTACCATAGAGGAAACAATGGGTATCACGTTTTGGACGTGGTGCCGGTAGTCCGATACCACCAGGAGGGAGTAGCTGCCTAGCCCTAGATCGGGTAGGACTGCCCTATTGATCTTGGTCCGATCAATGTCCTTTATGGCTTTGCCAGTGACTTCATATAGATAAGAGTTGGTTTGCTTTACTTTGGTTGGTTTGTGCTTCGTTTAGGTGCGGCCACCTTGCTTCGGCAAGAGTGTGCACTATAAGATTGGATTGTAAGTTGGTTGAGGAAGGATATTGAGACTTGGTTGATGGTTCGATATGTTATCGTGCAAGCGATGGCTTGAGTAGGACGGGTTGCATGCTAGTTTCCTTCGGGTTGGATATATATTTCTTGTCGATTGGTTTTAGTTGAATGCTTGCATGCTTAAACTGCTTTACAGCTTTCCTTAACATGTCATTCATATGCCATGAAAAGAATCTAGGATTTAACTAGAAAGATCACCATATAACTGTTTGCATTCACTTTTTACTTAGTGTCGGCTTAGACGAGTGGGTTACCCCACTCACCAGTACGGCTGTGTACTGACCCACGTTTGTGGGCAATATTTCAGGTACGCAGGTGTAGTGGCGCTGCTTGGATATACGAGACATGATGTATGAACTGTAAGTACCTTCGTGGGCTAAAGAAAAGAGCAAGAGTATTTCATCGTCATCGTGGCATCGCCTTCGTGGCATTGCCTTCATGGCATTTCATTTGGACCCTATCGAGAGCTTCGTTGCGTATTACTCTGATGTGTTCTTGGTACACAATACGACTTCTGCTGTAACTTGGTCGTTTCGATGATAACTTTGGTGTTTAACAATATCGCCTTTTACGAGCGCAATTCCAGGCTCGTACGGTATCACGTCCCGATGAGAACGATTGTCCTGCGGGAGAGCTGTAATGTGGTGATTCATGTTCAGCAGGGACTATTGAGCTTGTGGAGGATTGGGGCATGACAAATTGGTATCAGAATGCCTGGTTCATTTCTTCGGACTTGGTCCTTCGCTTCATCACAAACTCTAAATAGCTTCCGTGTGTCGTTTAGCTCTTGACTCTACTCGGTGCCGCATTGGATATTTCATGCAATAAGTCTATATATTGCTGGTTGTGGCTGCATGTTATTCTTGGTTGTGTTGCCTTGGTTGGTTTTCGTAGGATCGCTTAGCCTCGTTAGGCATTGTTGCATTCGTGCAGCAAGTTGGGTGGCGTTATTGCATTTGTGCAACAAGTTGAGAGCTTTCGTTGGGTTGGCTTGGCTTGTCGTTCAAGAAGATTCTGATTTCCTTAATGGATCAGTTGGTTGGCATTCGAGATTTGGTAATGTGGCATATTTTGAGTAGGAACATTCGATGGGAATGGATCGTTGCACGAGTTGTTCGTCTAGCGATTGTGTTGGATAGAAGTTAGAATTTTGGCTGTGGCGCATCGGTTGGGCATGTTTGAGTTTCGCTTGGGAATATCAAGATAAGTTTGCACGAGTTGCTCGTACAACAAATATGTAGAAATAATTGGGTATTGTATTGGACTACTTGGAAGACAATCGATGCACGGGATTGCTCGTGTTGCGAAAGTATCAGACGGTTTGGGAATAGCTGGAAGCAAATAGAATGGAACATAGCACAAGTTGCATAACGAGATTGATGGAAATAGTTGGATAATTTAGGCATTGCCTGAGCTTTGTGTTAGACTTGAGTTGTGAATGGCAGGATCACGCATGAGGGATAGTTCGGACGGATCTTGGATCAGTACAAGGAAATCGTAATGCGAGTAGCGACTTGATTCGGAGTGGTATATGGGATACCATATATTGAGCAAGGCATTGAAAATATTTTGGTTGGACATCGATGGGAATTGCCTGAACGGACTCGGGTAACGGGAATACAAGTTGGTTGGTGCACGTCGGTTGAATTGGGAAGAATAAAAATGAAGCAAGCGAATATTAAGTTGAGCATATCGAGAACGGACTTGTGAAAATGGAAGTATCGTTGGGATCAAGAGATGGACGAGATCGGAACGAACAGTTGGGATACGCTTGAGCGAAGCGATGGGTGAATCGAATGATAGCGACAACGGACTACAATTTTAGGCAACATATTTGAGCTGTTGGTTGAGCAATGAAACACAAGCTGGTTTGGAGGAACAATGCGATGGATTCACACAAACTTGAAAGATTTTGGATATTGATGCTCGAGAAGTCGACTCAGGTTTAGCAAAAATGGTGCAACAATGGTAGACGGGTTCTCCGAAAGACGTGAACGGATTGTGGCAACAACGAAAGGCAAAGATTGTGGCGGACAGACTTTTGAAGATAGCTAAATGTGGGAGATACGTCGGAACAAATCACTATGCTGCTCGAGTAAGTTGGACGTGCATTATGGGACGTGGCAAACAGATATGAATTTAAGCAAGTCTCGAATTTCGAGAATCATTGCAATTGATGGTGCGAGTAGACGAACATAGCAATTCGGAAATTTGATGGATTCATGGCAGAAGACGGATCGATAGAAGACAGTTTCAACGGGCACAATGCTCGAATTCAGAAGTTCGCTCGGATGGATTTGGTTGGATTTTGGTTCGGATTTGTAGATGAGATATAGCATGGTTCATAGTAACTGTCCATCGTGATGACTTACAATTATCGGGCGTAGCTTCGGGACAGCTGACCCTAGCTACTTGTCCGCTGAATAGGAAATGAATATGGTAGACCCATAGAACGACCCTTGAGGTGGCGTATTTGTGAATGCGTCGAGGGTAGATATGAGTAATGTGTGTTGGAGATTTGGCTTATCGACTGAGTATTGGATTTGAGAGACCCTTGGGATAGTCTTCAGCTGATGATGCAGCCGGAAGATCGAAGCGATGGTGGGATTGGCCTAAGTCAACTGATGAGATTCAGGGTCGCAGATTTTTATCGATGGCATCGCCTCTGACTCATCGTGTCATGGAAGGGAATAACATTCATATGAATTGACGACTGTGAAACTAGATCGTGAAGTTAAAGCAGCGGTTCGTTCAGATCAAATCCTTACGAATACTGGAAGGGACAGATTTGCCTCAGATTTACAAGATGCATCGAAAACTTAGTCTGGGAAGCGTGCTCGTTCGGAAGGCAAAGGTGATATTCTATGCTTCGAGGCAGTGGAAGCAGCGCAAAGAACTATTCCATGCACAACTTAAGAATTATGGCGAGTGTGTCCACGTTGAAAACGTGGCGACACTATCCCTTTGGCGTGGCGGCGAGATCTTTGTGGATCATACGAACCTCAATATAGATGTTCACCTAGTGAGGTATTGAGATGGCAGGAAACTGTGTTGGACTGAGCTGATCTAAGCAAAGTTTGATATTTTGGTAAGTCGCATAACTGGGGTAGTATCAGTCGTGATGATCGTTCGGTACATGATATATATTTGGAGATGTTGCTAGTGCGAATTCAGAAATAGTTGGATAGATTGAGTTGGAACACGAACTGATTGAGTCGGTGGAAAATCATCATATTTGTGAATGGTGCTTAATCGAATATGTTGGAATGGAAATCATAATTTGGTTCAATTGGGAGTAAAGCAAATGGATGCCTCGAACATAAAGATACCCTTATAACTTGTTCAAATTTGCTATCGCAAGGCTCGGCTGAAATGCATGTATTTTAGGGATGCCTTAAATATGTGTACGATCCAAAACTAAGCGATACGAGAAATTCGTATTGAGCTGCAAGGAGGATGTGGGAATTCGTGAAATTTGTACGAGCGTTCAGCAGAACGAGATGCGAAGTCAGGATCGTGAATATGAGAGTTGCATAGAACAGAGTTATGAATTGGACAAGCGGCATGTGATGAGAATGAGTACCAACAGGGTTCGTGGACGAACCTGATTTCTAAGTGGTATATTATGTAACGCCCGCAACCGCACGGTACGTTACGCTGAGTCAGATTGAATAAAACAAATGCTGGTTATATTTGAATTGTTGGATTTTAGGAAGAAGGATTGATTGAGTTGGTTTCATGTGCAGCTGGCTAACGAGTTCAATGGAAATCAGGTATTCGTTCAGAACAGTACTGAGATAGCTGGATGGGAGCGATAATGCCGTCTTCCTTAGTCCGATTGGTCGGATGATTTGGAGAGCATGGTCTGCTCGCACAGTCATACCAGTTGAGTAGATCGCGCTTGCATCGGACCACGGGTTCAAAGGATTGGCCGTATCGGCAGGATAGGATGCCTAACGGGATCAAACATTATGAGTGGGGCTCTTTCCCTTCTCCTCTACTCCTTCATGCCTAATAATATGGAAAACACGTAAAGGCTTGAACACTTGGGCTGAAATATTGGAAATCATTACACTGAGGCGTGCATAGAGTGTACGTCAGTTGTTTGGTAGGATTGTGGCTTGAAATGATTTGCGCGTTGGATAGTTGGAGCTAGAGTTTGATTATACATTTGAGGAAGTTGGTTGGATAATTGGGATTATGCTTGGACGGTTGGAATGATGCATTGAGGCATTAGGAATATCGGGAATTTGGACGAACGAGCGTGCATCCGTGCACGAGTATCACTTGGTCGCTTTGTCTTCCAAAGCGAGCAGTTGTGGTTCAAAACCGAACAGCTGCATCGGCGAGGGTGTTGTGCCACTGTTGGGGCATTGTGCCACGAAAGCAGCATTGTGCCACGGTTGGGGCATTGTGCCATGGGTTTGTTTTGAGTTGGGGTGTTGCACCCAATTTGGACTCTGTGTTGAGAAGAGGCATTATGCCTATGGATATAACTTATTTTGGTGCCTTGGGCTATATGTTGAGGTTTGGTTTTGGAATCCTTGGTTGGATATGTTGGAAGAATGGTTATGGATGCTTTGGTTGGATATTGGTTGAACGAGTCTATGATCGCTTGGTGGGTCGAGAATGTTCGATCCTCTCGTCATACCTACTTGGTGTCTGCATGTCACGGACAACCTGTGTGGCACAGGGTTTGGTTTCCTGGAACGGGATGAGGCACCGGGGCACCGGGATCGTTCTACCATGGAGGAAACAATGGGTATCACGTTTTGGGCGTGGTGCCGGTAGTCTGATACCACCAGGAGGGAGTAGATGTCCAACCCTGGATCGAGTAGGACTGCCCTATTGATCTTGGTCCGATCAATGTCCTTTATGGCTTTGCCAGTGACTTCATATAGATAAGAGTTGGTTTGCTTTACTTTGGTTGGTTTGTGCTTCGTATAGGCGCGGCCACCTTGCTTCGGCAAGAGTGTGCACTATAAGATTGGATTGTAAGTTGGTTGAGGAAGGATATTGAGGCTTGGTTGATGGTTCGATATGTTATCGTGCAAGCGATGGCTTGAGTAGGACGGGTTGCATACTAGTTTCCTTCGGGTTGGATATATATTGCTTGTCAATTGGTTTGAGTTGAATGCTTGCATGCTTAAACTGCTTTACAGCTTTCCTTAACATGTCATTCATATGCCATGAGAAGAATCTAGGATTCAACTAGAAAGATCACCATATAACTGTTTGCATTCAATTTTTACTTAGTGTCGGCTTAGACGAGTGGGTTACCCCGCTCACCAGTACGGCTGTGTACTGACCCACGTTTGTGGGCAATATTTCAGGTACGCAGGCATAGTGGCGCTGCTTGGATATACGAAACATGATGTATGAGCTGTAAGTACCTTTGTGGGCTAGAGAAAGAGCAAGAGTATTTCATCGTCTTCGTGGCATCGCCTTCGTGGCATTGCCTTCGTGGCATTGCCTTCGTGGCATTTTATTTGGACCCTATCGAGAGCTTCGCTGCGTATTACTCTAATGTGTGCTTGGTACACAATACGACTTCCGCTGTAACTTGGTCATTTCGATGATAACTTTGCTGTTTAACAACATCGCCTTGTACGAGCGCAACTCCAGGCTCGTACGGTATCACGTCCCGATGAGAACGATTGTCCTGCGGGAGAGCTATAATGTGGTAATTTACGTTCAGCAGGGACTATTGAGCTTGCAGGGGATTGGGGCATGACAGAGGCAAACCTATACAAGTCATTATGCTTGTTTATTTGGATATTCACTTGCACTAGCATTCGAGATCAGCATATCGCGAGTCTGGATCGTGCACATAGTCGAAGTGCACCTCAAACATATGCATGTCAACCAACTAAGCGATAACGAAGTCTTAGCACTCAAGTTTCACATCTCCTTGAGTCTTGGATCATGCACACGTTCAAGGCGTCCCTCAATCATATGCATTCAACCAAACTTAGAGATAGTGAAATCGGACAACCTACTTGAGAAAATTCAAGGGTTTGCACAGGTCGGCACAAAAGCATCACGATTTCACACAAGCAATCACATTATTCAAATACGCTTTTTGAAAGTATTTAGACTCATTGTTGGAACATTCCATTTGGGACATTGAGAGAGAGCGTGCACATAACCCACGAACGAGCTTTCAAAACTAAGATAATTGAAATGAAGTCCAAAGGCGTATAGCCAAGCTCTGATACCAATCTGTCACGCCCCGATCTCCCAGGCTAAATCGGCCGTCCCCGCTAGGCGAGAATCATCGCGTCAGCGCTCCTGCGGGACGATTGCT
Source organism: Iris macrosiphon (assembly GCA_036927795.1). Taxonomy (NCBI): domain Eukaryota; kingdom Viridiplantae; phylum Streptophyta; class Magnoliopsida; order Asparagales; family Iridaceae; genus Iris; species Iris macrosiphon. Next base: position 18,013,774 of record JAYESA010000014.1, read on the forward strand.
TCGACCCATCTGGGCGTGATGTCACACGATCGTGAGTCGCACCCGTGCAAGGCCGTGGTTCATTGGCTGGCGGTAAGAGTTCTAAGCCACAGAGTCACACAGATTGTCTGAGTGCAGCAGAATTATGAACGCATAGGCGATCGGTAACAAGTTCACTGAGTCGACAATAGCGGAAGCATTGAATAACACAAGTTAAAGTAAAACTCTTTATTGATATTGTCACGCCCCAGTCCCAAAATACATAGGACTAGGAACACGTAAGCCTGCCAGCCGCATATATATGGCAACTCCAATATATGGAACCCATACACACACGTACTCTGCATAATGAATATCAAAATCCACAAGTGGTATAAACTATCACAAGTCACATGACCTAATCTAAATCTCATCCACAGAAATCAATATAAATAAATAACCAATAACTATGTAACTAAATCTCAATGTGAAGTATCGAAAGATGATAGTCGGGTGAAAACAAATCCACTACCAAACTAGAATATAAAAGAAACAATATAAGTACATCAACTAACAATCAATGTGACTCGAAGAGAAGACCTCCTCGAAATATAAGTAGCAAATCCGGATCCGCGCTCCTGCTAATACTCATGAATATCTACACGTGGAAAGGGACCAGGTCCTCAGAGGGACATAACAAGGTACATAGAAGCATGCCAATAAAGTACTGAAATAAACATCCAATGGGTCGCCTAACCATCTATGTGAATGCAGTTTGAGAATAACTTTCCAACAAGTGGGCTATCTGGCCATAAATGGGATTGGCATGATTCTCTCGAAGAATCAGGGGCCTACAAAGCATGTCGTCTTTTGAACGCCAGAAGCTGCCAGTAATATAGGGGTCATCACCGCCACGTATCTCCGGCGGAGCGTACGGATTACAAAAAAAAAAGTGCAAATGAGCCCAAACGCCTTACTTGTTGTTCTCCCCACCCCATGCTCTAAGCATGTCATCTCCATGACACGATAATACCTCTAATAACTGCCAAGTCTTCTAGTATGCAAATTCTATCAACAGTTATTCCCTATTGCACGTCCCATACGTACAGGAGGCCAGCCTGTCACGCAAGTCTGTGTCCTACATGAGACTCACACTCGTGTAACAGCTGTGTCACGGCCAATGAAACCTAAGAATGTCTCATGATAATGGGGTGGTCTCATAAACTAGATCAATGCGTATACATAATAAAAACAGAATACGACGCTACCGTAGTTGCACCCAAGTTTTCTTGGACCCGCAGTTTATATTGCAGTTAAAATATATGAACTAAATGACAGAAATAAAATGCATGCCTCATATGGAATATAAATTACAGTACAATGGCAAGGTATACTTGCCTGGCAAGAAAGCTGCGTAGTACCAATAAACTGCTCCTGAAGTCTCGCAGAATAATCCGAGGGTCTTATATACATATAATATAATACTGTACAACATCAGCCATTACACTAGCATATACACAACCATAATTACACTGGACTCAGAGGGTACGCTAGGGGTGGCACTGGTCAACTAACAGGGTCAACTGTGCGTCTAATTATGCGGGTGTCACGTCTTCAATGTGTGCATAATCAGACAGTCAACTCACTAACACGTCTAAGCCAGTACGTCAGTGTACATAAGGCAGTCAACTCACAAGTTCTTAGGGTCACTTGGTCAAACGTAAATATGGGATATCCATAATTAACCTAGGGCCAGACAGAATAAATACATATACAATCATAATTATTTCTTAGTATTTAATCAATCACACACACACACACACACACATATATATATATATATATATATATATATAAAACTAATATTATATGCATACACACACACACGTACGAGCATACTAGTCCTTGGGTTCACCGACACGGATTTGCAATCAACCAACTAACTAAACTGTCATGAAGAGATATGCTAACCTAATGTTTTTTACACAAACACGCATAAAATGAAAGGAGTGGGACAAGTTCGAACCTTGGGGTTAGCGTGTACGCACGGGAATTGGGGGTGACTGCTGCAGGTAGTCTTCGGTGAGGGTGACGGTCCATGATGACGATGATGATGACGATGATGATGTCGATGTTGATGATGATGATGAGGGCGATGATGACGAGGGTGATGATATTGATGAGGGTAATGATGATTGGGTTAATGTGAGGATGATGATTAAGGTTATGATGATGATTAAGGTGATGATGACTAGGTTATGATGGTGATGAAGGGGATGATGATTATGATTATAATGAAGATTATGATGATGATGATTAATGGTGATGATGATGTAGGCTATGATGGTGATGAAGGTTATGATAATGGTGATGATTGTGTTGATGATGATGAGAATGATAATGGTGATGATTGTGTTGATGATGGGGATGATGATGAGAATGATAATGGTGGTGATGATTGATGAAGGGGAGAAGGCTGCTCCGGCCAGGGTGACTCTGGCGGGCCAAGGAGGAGGAGAGTGGAGAGGAGATCCGGCGAGGAGGAGGAGGACAGGGAGAAGACGGGCAGCGGGGCTGCTACTCGGTTGGGTTCAGGGGGAGGTCCGGTCGGGGAGTTGAGCAGGGAGAGGTGGTGTTAATGGTGGTGGTGTTAATGGCGAGTTGAGGGAGAGCACGACGGGTGGTGGTGATAAACGGCGGTGGGTGAATGCTGCTGGGTGTAGGCGTCCATAGCAGCGGGGAAGAGCGGTGAGGGAGGTCGAGGAGGGTGGATGGGTGATGGTGAACAGGCGGGACGGTGGTGTCGATCGACCGAGGAAGACGGTAATGGGCTGCTACTCGTCGATGTAGGTGGTGCTCCATCGAGGAGGAGGACAGGGAATGGTGGTGGTCCAATCGATGTCGTGATGTCGGGGAGAGAAGGGAGAGGTGGTCAAGCGAGTCGTGAGGGGGTGTTGCTATCGTCGGCTTGGCGAGGATGGCGTGGACGGAGGTTCAGGCGACTGATCAGCGGCTGTCACGCCCCAGTCCCAGAATACGTAGGACTAGGAACACGTAAGCATGCCAGCCGCATGGATATAGCAACTCCAATATATGGACACCAAAATCCACACGTACGCTGTAATATGAATATCAATCCACAAGTGGTATAACATGTATCATAAGTCACATGGGTACAGTCTAAATCTCATCCACCGAAAATCAATATAATAAATAACCAACATCTATATAACTAAATCTCAATAAGAAGTATCTAAAGATGATAGTTGGATGGAAACAAATCCACTACCAACTCGAATGTAAGAGCAAATACAAAATAAGTACAACACAACAACACCATATAAGAACACCAGCTAGCAATCATGGCTCGAAGAGAGGACATCCACGAAACATATATAGCCATCCAAATCTATGCTCCTACAAATACTCAAGAACAGATACACCTGGCAGAGGACCAGGTCCTCAGAGGGACGTAACAAGATATAGAAAAGTGAGCCAACTTGAATACAGTAAACATGCATATAATTTAAAAATAAATAAGTACGCTGTACAAGACAATATATATGAATGCAAATGAGGACAACTTTTTGACTTATGGGCAAGGGTAGGCTACTCGATCTACCTCACAACTCACACACACGTCAATGGACATCAGAAATTGACATATCGCGGGAGTAGCGACCAGCGAGACTCCAGAAATTGACATACCGTGGGGGTAGCGACCAGTGCGACACACGCCCGTAGTGCAAACTATATACTACGGTTTACCAGAGTGGTTAAAAGCCCATATGCCTAATGATTGTCCTCTCATGATACTAGGTGCCATGTGTGTGTCAACATATCTAATATATAATATGACTGAAAGAAACTACACATGCAATAAATAAACAAAAATGCAATAAATATAAAGAAATATACTAAGCATGCAAAATACTGTAAGCAATTTGGCAAGGTATCTTGCCTGGTAAGAAAGCTGCAAGGTGTACTGTCCAGAAGTCAACGCATATGATCAAAAGCTATGGCCGCAGAACAAATATCTCCGGATGCTGAAATAGATATTACTAACGTTCCCAGAATAAGCAAAATAGCAAAAAAGCACTTCCCTTTCGTCAAATTTGGATACAGGGGCAAAACGGTAATTTTGGGTCAAAGCGGGGTCCACGTGTGGTCCACTTTGCACCAAAAAGCGTGCCAAGGGTAACAGTCTCTAAATAGGACAAATTATAGGTCAAACAACTCTAGATGTCAATACAAACCCAACGGTATGTCCAAATGTGGATTCCGATGAGCCGGACACAATTTTGTCTAAAAAGTCAACTATGGGCCCGCCAATTGGCGATTTGGTCAACCGTCTTAGAATTGCGTGAAAATTGGGTCATGGGACCAGCGCGTTACCACGAGACCAGTGGCACAAATTTTGTCGCAATCTGACAAACTTGCACAAAATGCGCGTGACTTCCACAAAAGTTGCCACACGGGGTGTGTCCGCGGATACGGCCTGATTCCGGCGCACACACGAGTTCGAATCAGTTTTTACGAATTTTTACGTGTCCGGTTAAGCTGCGTGCACCTTTCGGTATACTTGGTACACAGCGGGGCGGTCCCGTTTGGCGGGGCGCGTTCCGTTTCACAACTTTTAGAAATCTGGGAAAAGTGGGTTCGCGGGATTTTGTGACGAATTTTATTCTGTCCACAGCAGTTAATAATCTAGGGTTATTTAATAGAAAATAAACTAGGTCAAGTGGTCTATGCATACAAAAAAGAATCATCGAATTCGGATCTCTTTGGTGGGAGATACGAACTCGGCAACATGGGTGGTCACCGCAGTTTTCTGCGATCCCAGAATTGGGTTTGCTTGCGCCAACTTGGGCGCTATTTTTGCCTATGGGTACACGTTGTTCGAGGTCTAATATCATACATATATGGGAGAGGGTTAAGTGATGAGCATACCGGTGAAGACGGAACGGCGTTTGGTTGAGCGAGTCGACGGAAAGCAACTCCGGAAAAAAGGTACCTCGAGTGGGAATCTGCAGTGCGCGAGGTCGCGGTCGTCGGGATTGGTTTGGACGGCCTGGCGGGGTTCTCTGGCTGCGGTGATGGCTCTCTCTAGGTCTAGATGAGAAGAGGAGGGTCTGGAGGTTTTAGATTAGGGTTTAGAGAGATAAATATATATATATATATATATATATATATATATATATATATATATATATATATATATATATATATATATAGGGAGAGAGAGAGAATGGTTCGGTTTTAAGGTCGCGGGCTAAGGAGGCGTTGGCTGGGCTTTGCTAGGAATGAGAATTTATAGGTGGGCGGGTCTGTGTGGTAAAGGAGGATTTTTGCTAGTGCTTGCTAGCAAGTTGCTAACGTTTGCTAACATTAGAATGATTATTAGTTAGTTATTATTATTAATTCCTTTCTTTTCTTTTCCTTTTTCTTTTTAAATATATATATATATACATATATATATATATATATATATATATATATATATATATATATATTCATAAGAAATTTTATAGATTATAATAATGCACACCATTAGGCTAGCAACTGCTCAAGGGATCTCCTACATGAAATAAATTCTGAAAAATTTCTGATGGTCCCATAAATCCTCTAAGTGCCCGAACACCTAAAATAAAAATTATTAAAAAATTATTTCTCCTATTTAGCCACTAATTACTACAATTAAATTAATAATTAATAAATAAAAAGGGTATATACGATTTTTAGGAAGGGGTTTTACATTCTACCCAACTTATAAAAAATTTGTCCTCGAAATTAAAATTAAGCCACGATAGAATGTCAAGGATGGTATACGATTTACATTGTTTAAAATACAAGGCTAGGTTAAAAGGGTGGATGATGTTGCGCGTTGCACATCCCGAAAAATCATAGGAAAATCCACTTGAGCAAAAAAAAAGGTTTCTTCATGTGTCATGTCCAATAGTGTGGACACCTTAATGCTCCTTTACATAAAAGCGCCCAAAAATTGGAAAATTGCACAAAGATAAGAATTGGATGATGGGCACATCTAGGATAAGGGTATAGAATTTGTAGGAAGGCAGTGGCTAGTGTAGTGCTCCAATTATCGAAGCACGGTAAGATGCGCTAGGTGATATAATTATTGCAAGATTAAATAAAATATATTGTGTTCTATCTCTAACTGGACTCAATCTAACCTTAGTCTCCCTATCTCAGCCAAGTAAGTCAAATTTTGGGTAAGGGGTTCACAATCTACCGAACTCAAATTTTTATCCATCTATCACCTAAGGCTATACATTTAGGAAAACTATTCCTCAAATTATTTAATCATATTATTTAATCCTCAGGGTTTTAACACCAAACATATCATCTATGATATGCCCTTAACCAATTATAAAAGAGAGTCACTAAGTCATGTGATTAGCCTTATGGGGTATATTTAGTACTATCAGTGTCAACTTATACCAGCACGAGGATTCGTCTTTCCGAAATAGGGGAAGACGGAGAGCAGTAATAAAGAATTCAAGGTGAAGGAGATAGAATACAAGTACAAGGTTCAAAGAGATTAAAGAATTCGAAAAGAGAGTTGTCAGGACGGTTGTAGATTGAAATCCTATTTTTGGTAATTTCTTATTTATATGCTCATATCAGTACAATTATGTAATCGATACGATGTGTCAGACATGTCTAGGGGCAAGTATATCCGTCTACTACCATATATCTCAATCCACGTAAAGTAGTCATGCGAAGAGCGAACCAAGCGCACTAAGGTTAGCTAGACCTTAATACACCAATTCTGATTAGGCAATTGTATCATTGTGTGCACCCAATAATACATATGCCATGAGCAAGCTCGATAAAAGAATAAGCTTGCAAAAACTAGGCTATAATAGCAGCATAAGTCAAGGTAGTACAACAAACATAAATACGCTGGATTATGATGAAAGAAGGTACATAACAATTCAAGTTCACAAAAGATATGTAAACCCCCTCGATTTATTCTATAGATAGTTAGGGTGGATTTGGAAAATTTTGGTTTTGGTAGCAAATGTCAAGGTTTAGAGTGGAGATAGGTTAGTTTGGTATTTAATTCATTTAATTAAACCTTGGCGCGCCCTATCATTGCATAATTATTCGGAGCCTAATATCAGCCCATAAATTCCATCGGATTATTGTACTTCTGACTTGACTCGCCAAATTAGGCACTGGACTTTTCCGTCACACAAAAATCAGTTTTCGTTGTGCTCTAAATTAATTGCATAATTTTTCGAAACCGTAATCCATATTTAATTCCGTGTCGGACACCTATGTCGTTACCCTAAATTTTGAGATACCAACTTAACCCGTTGAGCCGGACCAACTAAAGGGTCCAAGACCGACTCCAAGTCCCCACCATTTTTGACCTTGCGTCATTTCCGGATTTTGACCCCAAGTGCCCCCATTTAAATTAAAAGCGCGGGACACTTTAATTCTATTTAAATCGGGGATACCAACTTTGCATAATCCTATTTTAATCCCAAATTAATCCTGATGCCTATTTAATTAAACCCGTGCCAAACCCCCAACACTCCCTCGCCATGCAAATTATCAACCGCAACTTTTTCCCCAATTTTTGCGTCATTTTATGTGTTCGTGCAATTTCCCAAATTTAAGGGGCTAATTTACAAATAGGGTAATATGTGTCAAAACCTCATTGATTTAAACCCAATTGAAGAAACCCCCTCAACCTTTGACCGGTTTAACACAACCACACTCTCTCCTTGAAATGAATGAATTTTCTTCATAATAAATCCTGGCCATTCCTTCAAATAAGGAGCATCTCCACCACACACTCCCCATCACAACTCCTTATAAAGTGTCTCCTCACTACACACTTCCCAACCAACCCTAATCCCCAAATATTGTAAACCACCCCACCTCCTCTATCTCTCCTCCCTCTTCCTACACACTCAGCCGAAATACACAACTCCTCCCTTTCTCTTCTTCTTCTCCCATTCTCTCTTCTTCTTCTTCTTCCTTCCTTCTTCTTTATACTACACTCCCTGACCGACCGACTCGGCTCATGCCCGGCGCGCCGCCCTACTCCGGCCGCGGTGCAGCAGCCATCCTCCGCAGTGGCCGTCCGCTGCTGTGCATCAGCCGACCGACGGCCTATAGCCCGTCGACTGTGCGTTCTCCCCCCCCCGCGACTGTCCGAGCAGCGTCTCCTCCGGCCTGTGCACCCGACGCCGATCGCCCACTTTGTATTCACCCTCGAATCCGGCAGTGCAGCCCCCTCGCCTACTGCCGCTCGAACCCGTCACGACTGTGCGGCATCTCCTCATGCTCAGACCGAACAAGCACCCTCGCAACTCCGGCAGCTACTGAACCACCACGAGCTCCGTTCCATCCCTGGCTGACCGTTCCATCAACCAATGACTGAACACCGGCGAGCTCGACACTCCGGCATCCCCGTTCCTCATCTCCGGCAAGCAACTCCCTCTCCACCACCAATATCGACCACTCCTCACCCTGTTACACCACCTCCCAGCATCACTCCGGCCACCCATACTCCGGCCGACTGATCCCGACTCTGACTTCACGACGTCCGCCGCATCCCGCTGCTTGTAGCGCCCCGTTCTCCCGGTGCGGAGATCGCGGCTAAGAAACACAAGACGGTATCGTTCGATCGGGATAGATTGAATTAAGAACTTGTCCTCGTTATGGATTTGTTTCTTCGGAATCGATTCCCATATTCAGTGGACTGCGCCCCAAGGATCGGCTTAGCGGCAGAGTCAGGAGGGACCTCTCCGCTGCTATCTTTTATTGCCTCGGTTTTCGATGTCGCTTGTTGCTTTCGTGCCTTGAGTTGGTTTTGGGATTTGCTTGTTTTCCTTGAACGGTTTCGATGGTTTTCATTGTTTTCGTTCATTGACTTGCACTTCTATTCCGAGACTTGGAAAGAGAGGAAGAAGGATTAATCGAGCTGTTCGTGTGCAGGTGAACGAGCAGTAGGTGGCTTGCGAGCGGAGTCGTGAAGCGCCTCTTTCCTTCTTCTTTCCAAAAATCTAAGTGAGTGGCTACCAACCCGATTAGCTAGTCCTGCTTCCAAGCTTCACAGCTAATCAATCTGCACTCTTCTTTGCCCCGATCAAACGATACCAAATAATAATAAAAGAAACCAAGATAAAAGAGAATAGACTTGGTTATTATGCTTGTCAATATAATTTCATGAACGGATACTTAACTGCATGCTTGTTCGTTTGGGAATAGATCATGAATGACTGCTTGTCTTGTTCAGTGCTTGTCTTGTACTTGCTTGTCTTGTGCTCGTGTTGCCTCAGCTGCTTGAATGGTTAACTTAGTAAACATATTGTTCGATCACGGACAACTTGTGCACAAGGGTATAGTTCTGCGGACGGTCGCTAGGGCACTGGCACCGATCCGGTCCGGGCGGAACACTATTGTATAGTCCATTGTGCTGAACGGAGTGGCATGTAGCGCTCCTTGTTCATTCGCTGCATACCATTCCCGCCAGTGACTATTGTCCATTGTGGCATCCCGCCAGTGATCCATTATATATTTAAACCTGTTGCATACTAACTTGTGTCTTCGTGGCAGGGAAGGCATGGTAAGTATTGTGCAGGTAATTCAGACGATCAGGTAAAATCCACCTAACGGTGGCACGTTCATTTCAGTAAATTCAATATGCTGCTTACTTGTAAATGAACTAAGGCAAGATAGAAACCCACAAATATGCATGCTTCACTAAACAACGTGTTGATTGGTATAGTCAGGCTAGCTCGCCTTCACCAGCATGTTTCGATATGCTGACCTTCGTTGAAACAGGTTCTCCGTACCAAGGCGAACCGAGCGAGGAGCCGAAGTCGTCTACCCGATCCAGTCCAACTGTTGGCGCATCTTCACCGCGCCCTCGAAGCCTTTTGAAGTCCGAAGCTGCAACTCTTCATACACAAATGCAGCTCCGTGGCAAGGCCGTCCTCCAGCCTGGAGGTCTTTATCATTTTGAGTTTATAAAGGGATGTAATGTACAGGACTGCTATCTCATTTTGAGTCATCTCTTTTGTAAGCCGTTCGGCATATTAGCTGACTCGTTCAGGAGTTTGTAATAGATGTTCATTATCAATAAAGAGAACTTTTCTATGTTTCAAATCTGTGTTTCAATTTATCTGCGTACTCTGAATATGTGCTTGCTATGCAAATCATTAAAGCCTTGTGCGGGCGCAACTCCAGGCCCGCACGGCGGTCACGATTCGGGGGACGCCTCAAGTGATTCTACGGAATTGGGTCGTGACATAGTGGTATCAGAGCACAGATTCAAAGTTCCTTAGACTTCGTGCTAGAAAAGTTCCTTTAACGATCAAATTCCTGTGCGAACTCTTGAACTCGCTAGGCCAAAAATGAGATACGTTCATACAATAAGTCCATAATACATTATGATCCTAATGTAATTTACCTTCTTTTGAAGGAATGGCTCCAGCGCAATCTGCAGCACAAACTCCGGACGAAACGCAAGGCCAAGAAAGTAGTTCGGATACTTCGGGAAGTTCAAAGAGCCAGCGAGCCATGCCAAGCATCGATCCCGTCCAACGAATGTTGCAGATGTTGGAGGCAAACCAACAAAGGGACGAGGCTCGCTATGAACGGGCCGAGAAGCGGGCGGAAGAGAGTCAGCTCAAGTTTCAAGACAATATAGAAGCACGATTCTCAGTCCAACAGAAGCAGGTAGATACCCTGCAGCAGATCGTTCAGACTTTGGCATCCAACCAGTTCGCGGCAACGCCAGCGACTCCGGTGGAACAGCCCGTGCTTGAAGTAGAGATGCCACAAATTCCAAGGGCGAGGGACGTGACTGCCTTCGACTTTGGCCACTTCAAGAAAGTCTGCAACACCCCATTCAACGGGACTGAGGACCCAGTCGTAGCTCTAGATTGGTTGGCCGAACTTGAAGATCACTTCGCTCTGCTATAGGTCCCCGAAGAGAAGCGCGTCGCCTGCGCGCAACTACAGCTCCGCCTCAACGCACACGATTGGTGGGACGTGCATCGACGATCTCTCCAAATTGATCACGGAGAGGAGGCGATCTCGTGGACGACCTTTCGTGCCGCGTTCGAAGAGGAGTTTGTACTCCCTCCAGTACAACGTCAAATGGAAAACGAGTTCGTGCAGCTGCGGCAAGGCAGCATGACAGTTAAGGAGTACGCCGCCGAATTCAACCGACTCTCCAAATTCGCTAGGGCCTATTTACCTGATGTAGCGAGTCGAGCTAGAAGGTTTGAAGGTGGACTACGTCCTGTCATCCATTCGCACGTAGCCGTTCCTCAGTATCGTACGATGCGTGAAGTCATGAATCACGCCCTATCGCTCGAACCACACTATCCTCACGTTCCTGCCGGCGCTGTGCATACATCCAGTCAAAAACGCCAAAGCAACGACAGAGGAAATACTGCTACAAAGCGCCGAAACAACAGTGGTCCACAAAGAGGGAAACCAGGGCAACTGTGTTACTTCTGTAACAAGCCGGGGCATACGAAGGATAATTGTCGCCTGAAACTTGGTTTATGCCTAGCCTGTGGCGGATCAGACCATTCTGTTCGTAATTGTTCCTTGAGTCATGATCGCCGTCCCGAACGCAATAATCCCTAACGGTAGGTCCTATTCTTAAGTTTTGGGACAAAACTTCCAATTGGTTGGGTAGGATGTAGCGCCCCGTTCTCCCGGTGCGGAGATCGCGGCTAAGAAACACAAGACGGTATCGTTCGATCGGGATAGATTGAATTAAAAACTCGTCCTCGTTATGGATTTGTTTCTTCGGAATCGATTCTCATATTCAGTGGACTGCACCCCAAGGATCGGCTTAGTGGCAGAGTCAGGAGGGACCTCTCCGCTGCTATCTTTTATTGCCTCGGTTTTCGATGTCGCTTGTTGCTTTCGTGCCTTGAGTTGGTTTTGGGATTTGCTTGTTTTCTTTGAACGGTTTTGATGGTTTTCATTATTTTCGTTCATTGACTTGCACTTCTATTCCGAGACTTGGAAAGAGAGGAAGAAGGATTAATCGAGCTGTTCGTGTGCAGGTGAACGAGCAGTAGGTAGCTTGCGAGTGGAGTCGTGAAGCGCCTCTTTCCTTCTTCTTTCCAAAAATCTAAGTGAGTGGCTACCAACCCGATTAGCTAGTCCTGCTTCCAAGCTTCACAGCTAATCAATCTGCATTCTTCTTTGCCCCGATCAAACGATACCAAATAATAATAAAAGAAACCAAGATAAAAGAGAATAGACTTGGTTATTATGCTTGTCAATATAATTTCATGAACGGATACTTAACTGCTCGTCTTGTTCAGTGCTTGTCTTGTACTTGCTTGTCTTGTACTCGTGTTGCCTCGGCTGCTTGAATGGTTAACTTAGTAAACATATTGTTCGATCACGGACAACTTGTGCACAGGGGTATAGTTCTGCGGACGGTCGCTAGGGCACTGGCACCGATCCGGTCCGGGCGAAACACTATTGTATAGTCCATTGTGCTGAACGGAGTGGCATGTAGCGCTCCTTGTTCATTCGCTATATACCATTCCCGCCAGTGACTATTTGTAAACCCCCTAAATTTTCTCAAATTATTAAATCTTGGATTTTCCCAATTTTCTGGAATTTCCTGGGAATTTTCTGTAATTAAAATCAAGGTTTTCAATTAATAAATAATTTTTATTTGGCAATAAATAATATTAAAATATCATGAAAATAATATTTTTGGGTGTAAAATGAAAATTTGGACTTAGGGTAATTTTTCTGGATTTATCGGGCCCCGAACCTATTTTTAAATCACCAAAAACTATTTTTTTTAAATTAATTAATTAATTACTATTATTACTATTATTATTGATTTTATATTCTATTTTTTCCGTTTTTGGGCCCGGCCCGGCCCAGTGGGCCGAGCCCAGTAGCAGCCCAGCCCAGCCCCGCGTTAACGGGTCGGGCGGGTCGGCCTGACCGGATCCGCGCCCGACCCGGAACCCGCATCACTGTCACCCAGCCCCCCCCACGACCGAGAAACTCGCCGCCGCCGCGTTTTTCGGCCGGAGAACCGCTTCCCACGTCCGCCTCCTCCTCCGGATCTCCCGCCCACGTCGTCCCCGGCCGAGCCCCCTCGAGCCTCCTATAAATCCCCTCTGCTCCGCCCTTTTCCTCCCCCAGACCGAACCCTAACCCTAACCACCTAACTCCGGCGACCCCGACCGCCGTCCACCTCCCTGCGCCGCCCAGCGCAGCGCCGCCGTCCATAGCCCCTCCACCCTGCTCCTCTCTCCTCCCCGCCACAGACCCCGACTCCTCCCCGCTGTCGAGAGCCGCCCGTGTCCAACTCCCCCCCCCCCCGCCGCTCCGGTGCGACGCCGCCCCTCGCCTGAGCCACCGCAGCCCCGGCCCGACCTCGCCAGCCTCCAGCGTGTCCTCCAGCAGCACCCGGACGCGGACACAGCACTGCCCTAGGTCGGACACAGAACAGGACACGTCCAGGACACGAGCTCGCGTGTCGGACACGGTTCAGATCCCCGATTTCTCAGTCCCCTTCAGGTACTCGTATCTTGCAACCCTGATCTCCGTTTTCGATTCTGTAAATTCCTACGCGAAGCCTGTATGACCCTCTCGATGTCCGAACAAACTGTTCGGGACATCGCGTCCTGTGGTGATCGCACACCGCGATCCAAAAACAGGAAAAACCAGACCCTGTTTCACCCCCGGAACTGAGTACGCCCCGCCAAACGGGACGACTTGGTCGCGTGCGGTCTTCACAGATTCGTGCGCACCATCGATACGGACGTGTGAGACTTCGCGGAAGCTGATTCGGGTGTGCGTGCACACCGGAATCAACGCGTATCCGCGGACATCACCCCATATCCGGCTTTTCTGCAATTCATTCTAACTTTGTGCACACTCGTCAGATCGAGACAAAACTTGCGCCATCGGACTCGTAGCGATACGCTGGTCCTGTGGGTCAAGTTTGGTTCGATTCTGAGAACGTTGACGAAATCGCGTGTCGTGGGCCCCACAGGCCCCGCTCGACGGGCGATTTTGTGTTCGGCTCTTCGGAATCCAAATCTGGAAGTTCCGTTGGGTTCGTATCAGCGTTCCTAACCTGTTGACACTAAGTTTAGTGAATTTGGAGACCTTTGACCCGGACGCGTTTTTCGGTGCAAAGCGGGCCCACCGGCGGACCCCGTTTTGATCCGAAACTGCCGTTTTTGCCCTTGTCTCCAAATTGGACCCAAGGATAGGCGTTTCTAGCTATTTGACATCTTCTGAGAGTGATGGTAATGTCTATTTCAGCTTTTGGACTCATCTCTGGACTTTTCCCCCAAGAACTTAATTAATCAGATCCAAACAACAGGCAAGTACCTGCACTTCAAGTTAATCTTTATATTGTGATAATTAAATTCCCTGCTCTACTAGTACTCTTGCTGATTACACGTAGTGTTAGAATACTATATTTCATGTCTTGAATATTGGAATTCATGTCTTGTTTTTCATGTCGGGTGGGAGAATACTGAAAGGCATGTAGTTTACCCTTCCCCTGCCGTGAATAATAGCTGTTGGTACACGACTGTCCATCAGACGGATCTCGATTATTCGTGACTAATAGCCGTTCATGACGGCCGGATTAGCCTTATAAACCCCTATATGCCAACTAAGTATTCTAAAAACAAACACAAGTTTCATACAGATAACTTCTGGTCATGTTATATTCTTGCTGACTGTGTAGTTTCTTTTCCTGCTCGTTTACTTCTGTTTTCTCATATTCCTATTTATAGTTTTGACTCTGAGATATTAACATTCTTTTATGCAATTTCCTTAACATGATATTCAATGTTTAATTGTCATAAATATTTAGTTTAACATTGTTGTGCACTGTGTACTTTGCTCCTTTCCTGACTGGATCTGTTGATTTAGGCGATGATGAGGATCTTGCCCCTACTTATTATGGTCCTTATGAGGGTACAGATGATACCTATGAGGAGCCAGAACCCACCCAGGAGACCCCTGCTGCAGAGTAGCTATCTTTTATTTTGTTTCTTATCTTATTTAATCGGGTTTGTCCCCGATTTCATTTGAAATTCCTGTATTAAACATTTGAATTGTTGTCATATTTATTTCAGTTGCAAATTTTAAGTTTTTATTCTCATTATTATCTTGCCTATGTTAATTGTGAATGAGTTAGACTAGTTTAGATGGATTGACCTAGACAGCGTATTACCGCCGACTCTGCGGCGTAGGCTGGACGTACCCACGTACTCGTGCCCGAACTTCCGGGTGCGGGTCGTGACACGTTTTTATGGTGGCCCATGCAGGTCCTATCCTAAAATAGGGTAATACCCTAGGACAGGGTATGGAATAAAATTGAGGATTCTAGGAAAAGCTCATTCACAGTATAGCGTCCTTATTTCAATTCTTGATATCATTGCTGCTCAATTTTTTCCTATCGCCTTTGATTTCCAAGTATTCTATTCTGATCTTCCTATCCCTTAATCTTTCAGAATGGTCCAGACCAGAAATACAGTAGGAGGCACATCAGAACCAGCTGAGCAGAATGTGCCCGAGACTCTTGCACTCCCGCCGCCTCCATCTGTCCCGGCAGTTACCCTAGATGGGGCACAACTGCTAGGAGTGTTCCAAGGATTGGTGGAATCCCAGAAAGAACAGACGGCACTTCTGCGGACCAGCCTCTCAGAAGCTCTTAAGCCCCAGGAGTCGTCACTCAAGAGGCCAGGGAGTGCCAAAGACTTCAAGAATCTGAGACCCCTGGAATTTTACGGAACTGAGGGCATTCTCTATGCCGATGAGTGGATAGAGAATGTCGAGAGACTCCTGAAGACTGCTCGGGTCCCTGATGACCTCAAAGTGGAGTCCGCAAGTCTGCAACTGTTCGACATTGCTCGAACCTGGTTCAGAGATGAACCCCAACTATCTGCTTCTGACCTCACATGGGAGGACTTCAAGAGGCTATTCAAGGAGAAATTCTACCCCGAAGTGGCTAGGGAAGCTCTCGAAAGCCAATTCGAGAGACTGGAACAAGGTAACCTGTCTGTTGATGAATATACTGCTGAATTTAGCAGGTTAAGCCACTTTGCGGAGTACATGGTTCGTACCCCGGAGGACAGAGCCCGAAGATTCAAGAAGGGGCTGTCCCCGGATATTCGCCTCGCTGTCACCACCAGCCGAGCTCGTACCTATAAGGAAATCCTGAGCGTGGCACAAGGCGTAGAGAGAGATATGGGGCACAAACTGAAGCGAGAAAGAGATACCGAAAATGCGGGACCCAACAAACGCCCTTTTCAACAACAGCAACAACAATAACAGAGGGCCCCGCAGCAAACTCAGCGTCCTCTCCCTCGAGCTCCAGCACCCCAACACCAGGCTCAGGGACAGAACCAGCGAGATCCCCCTTGCAACTATTGCCAAAAACCAGGCCACACTTGGCAAGACTGTAGAAAGAGGCTAGGTGCCTGTCTCTATTGTGGCTCCCCAGCACATCAATTGAGGGACTGTCCTGCTGCTCAAGGATGCCCCGCTGCACCAAAGGCTCCAGTCCAGGCCAGGCCTCCAGCAGCACAACAGAGGGGACCCCCGCTTCCAACTCAGCAACAACGCTTTGCTCAGCACCAGCAGCAACAGAGGGGTGCACCGCAGCAAGGCCGTGCTTATGCAATGACTCTGGAAGAAGCTGAGGCCACAGCAGACGTGATCACAGGTTCCGTGCTTATAAATTCAATACCAGCTATTACTTTATTTGACTCTGGAGCTTCTCATTCATTCATGTCAGTAGATTTCCTTATGAAGCATAGCTTAACCACTAAACCCCTTAGGAATTGTTATAAGATCATTACCGGTGGAGGAATCATCCCGGTTAGTGATGCCTGTAACAATTGTCCTATTTCACTATGTGGAAGAGAACTGTATGCTAGACTACTTGTAATGCCAGTGCCCAGTTTTGACATTATACTGGGTATGGATTGGTTAAGTCAATATCATGCCACAATAGACTGTCACAGAGGCAGTGTAATCTTCAGACCCCCTGGCAAGCCAGAATTTGAATTTGCTAGAGGTTCTAGAGAAATGGGTAATAACATAATTTGTGGAGCCCTAGTAACAGAAGAATTGCCACCTATCATCTCTGAATACCTTGATGTCTTCCCTGAGGATCTTCCAGGCTTACCCCCAGACCGAGAAGTTGAATTCTCCATTGACTTAGTGCCAGGAGCAGCACCAGTGTCCCAAAATCCCTACAGAATCAACAAGAAGGAGATAATAGAACTAAATGAGCAAATCAAAGAACTAGAAGACAAATGCTTCATTAGGTCTAGTGTCTCACCCTGGGGAGCTCCAGTATTATTTGTGCCCAAGAAGGACGGAACATCCCGAATGTGTATTGACTATAGGGCCTTGAATGCCTTAACAATTAAGAATAAGTATCCCCTGCCCAGGATAGATGACTTATTTGATCAGTTGAGTGGAGCTCGGGTCTTTTCCATGATTGATTTGAGGTCTGGTTACCACCAAGTAAGGGTGAGAAAGGAAGACATCCCTAAAACTGCTTTCAATACCCGGAACGGACACTACGAATTCTTAGTAATGCCGTTCGGGTTGACGAATGCTCCAGCAGTTTATATGAACCTAATGAACAGAGTTTTTCAGCCATATCTAGACAAATTTGTAGTGGTCTTCATTGATGATATTTTGATCTACTCCAAGACCCCCGAAGAACATGAAGAACATTTGAGGTTAGCCTTGGAGACTTTGAGGAAGGAAAAACTTTATGGGAAATTATCTAAATGTGCTTTCTTCCTAGACAAAGTAGAATTCTTGGGACATGTTGTGACTGGGGATGGAATAGCAGTAGATCCTAAGAAGATAGCTGCAGTAGAATCCTGGCCCACTCCAGACTCTGTAGCTGAGATTAGAAGTTTCCTGGGACTAGCTGGCTACTATCGGAAGTTCGTGAAGGACTTTGCAAGAATTACGGAGCCCATGACAAAATTAACAAGAAAGGATGAAGAGTTCACCTGGACTGATGAATGTCAGCGTGCCTTTGAGGAATTGAAGAAAAGACTGACTTCTGCCCCTATTATGACCTTACCTTCCGGAACCGGAGGTTTCGCTATTTATAGTGATGCTTCTGGAAAAGGTCTAGGTTGTGTACTGGAGCAGAACAAGAAGGTAATAGCCTATGCCTCTAGACAGCTTCGACCCCATGAAAAGAATTATCCAACTCATGATTTAGAATTGGCAGCTGTCATTTTTGCTCTTAAACTTTGGAAGCATTATCTTTATGGAGAAAGGGTGGAAATATTTACAGACCATAAAAGTCTAAAATATATCTTCACTCAGAAAGAGCTAAACATGAGGCAAAGAAGGTGGCTGGAACTAATGAAAGACTTTGATATCACTCTTCAATATCACCCTGGGAAGGCAAATGTAGTTGATGATGCTCTAAGCAGGTATCCTTTGGCGATGTACTTGACTATGGACAGACACCTGCTGGAGGACTTGGAAAGTTTAGGTATTGAAGTAATTATCCCAGGAAAAGAAGGCCAAATGATGAACTTGCAGATTCAGTCTACTTTAATGGACAAGATCAAGGAGACTCAGTTCCAAGACGAAGGCCTGCGAAGCCTTCGAGGTCAAGTGCAAGCTGGATTAGTAGAAGAATTCAGAATTCATGAAGATGGATCACTGAGGCATGGCGATAGATTATGTGTACCTCAAGGAGACATAAGAGAAGAAATCATGCAAGAGGCGCACAGATCGCAATACTCTATACATCCAGGAGCCAACAAGATGTACAAGGACCTGAGGACGCATGTTTGGTGGCATGGCATGAAAAGAGAAGTAGCCAGGTTCGTATCTCGTTGTTTAGTGTGCCAGTAAGTCAAGGCAGAAAGACAAAGACCTGGAGGACTACTTCAACCCCTACCCATTCCGGAGTGGAAGTGGGAACATATCACAATGGATTTTGTTTTCGGACTTCCAAGGACACCTAGTGGTAAGGATGCAATCTGGGTGATAGTAGATCGACTGACCAAGTCTGCACATTTTCTACCTTTCAAAGTAGGGCTATCTACATAGAAGCTGGCAGATTTATATATCAGACATATTGTTAGGCTGCATGGAGTTCCAGTAAGTATTGTCTCCGACAGAGATTCAAGATTCACCTCTCACTTCTGGAAGAGCTTACAAGCCAGTTTGGGGACTCAACTCAAATTCAGCACAGCTTATCATCCCCAAACCGATGGGCAATCGGAACGTACAATCCAGACCCTTGAAGATATGCTCCGTACATGTGTTCTGGATTTTGGAGGATCTTGGGAAGACTACCTACATCTGGTGGAGTTCTCTTATAATAACAGTTATCAAGCCAGCATCGAGATGACTCCATTTGAAGCTCTGTATGGACGAAGATGTCGTACCCCGCTATCATGGGACGACGTTAGAGAAAGAGCCCTGCTGGGACCAGAGATGGTGATCGATTCAGCTGAGAAGGTAAAGCAAATAAGGGACAGACTTCGAGTGGCTCAAGACAGGCAACGACATTGGGCAAATAGCCACCGAAGGCCCTTAGAATTTGAGGTAATTAAATTTATGAAATTCAAGTCAATTTAAATAATTTTTATTATGGAACTAAGACTTGATTATGACTCTATTTTAAGGTTGGAGAGCTGGTATTCTTAAAGATTTCCCCGACACGTGGCACCATTAGGTTCGGAAGGAGTGGAAAACTCAGCCCAAGATTCATTGGACCTTTTGGCATTCAGGAGAAAATCGGGGAAGTGGCATACCGTCTGGCATTGCCACCCTCTCTGGAAGGAGTCCATAACGTCTTCCACGTGTCGCAGCTGAGGAAGTATGTGTCAGACCCCAGCCACATTTTGGATCACTCAGAGCTCGAAGTAGGCCCAAGTTTGACTTACCAAGAGCAACCCGTGGAGATACTGGATCGCTCGGAGAAAGTCCTACGGAACCAGGTTATCTCCCTGGTTCGCGTAGCTTGGAAGCACCATTCTCCCGGCGAATCCACCTGGGAGCGAGAAGACGAGATTAGAGAGCGATACCCCTATCTTTTTGAACCCTGAGGTGTATTTTATTTCTCGGCCTTTCCTTTCGTGCCTTGTTATTCTTAAATTTCGAGGACGAAATTTTTGTAAGTTGGGTAGGTTGTAAACCCCCTAAATTTTCTTAAATTATTAAATCTTGGATTTTCCCAATTTTCTGGAATTTCCTGGGAATTTTCTGTAATTAAAATCAAGGTTTTCAATTAATAAATGATTTTTATTTGGCAATAAATAATATTAAAATATCATGAAAATAATATTTTTGGGTGTAAAATGAAAATTTGGACTTAGGGTAATTTTTCTGGATTTATCGGGCCCCGAACCTATTTTTAAATCACCAAAAACTATTTTTTTTCTAAATTAATTAATTAATTACTATTATTATTATTATTATTGATTTTATATTCTATTTTTTCCATTTTTGGGCCCGGCCCGGCCCAGTGGGCCGAGCCCAGTAGCAGCCCAGCCCAGCCCCGCGTTAACGGGTCGGGCGGGTCGGCCTGACCGGATCCGCGCCCGACCTGGAACCCGCATCACTGTCACCCAGCCCCCCCACGACCGAGAAACTCGCTGCCGCCGCGTTTTCCGGCCGGAGAACCGCTTCCCACGTCCGCCTCCTCCTCCGGATCTCCCGCCCACGTCGTCCCCGGCCGAGCCCCCTCGAGCCTCCTATAAATCCCCTCTGCTCCGCCCTTTTCCTCCCCCAGACCGAACCCTAACCCTAACCACCTAACTCCGGCGACCCCGACCGCCGTCCACCTCCCTGCGCCGCCCAGCGCAGCGCCGCCGTCCATAGCCCCTCCACCCTGCTCCTCTCTCCTCCCCGCCACAGACCCCGACTCCTCCCCGCTGTCGAGAGCCGCCCGTGTCCAACTCCCCCCCCCCGCCGCTCCGGTGCGTCGCCGCCCCTCGCCTGAGCCACCGCAGCCCCGGCCCGACCTCGCCAGCCTCCGGCGTGTCCTCCAGCAGCACCCGTACGCGGACACAGCACTGCCCTAGGTCGGACACAGAACAGGACACGTCCAGGACACGAGCTCGCGTGTCGGACACGGTTCAGATCCCCGATTTCTCAGTCCCCTTTAGGTACTCGTATCTTGCAACCCTGATCTCCGTTTTCGATTCTGTAAATTTCTACGCGAAGCCTGTATGACCCTCTCGATGTCCAGACAAACTGTTCGGGACATCGCGTCCTGTGGTGATCGCACACCGCGATCCAAAAACAGGAAAAACCAGACCCTGTTTCACCCCCGGAACTGAGTACGCCCCGCCAAACGGGATGACTTGGTCGCGTGCGGTCTTCACAGATCCGTGCGCACCGTCGATACAGACGTGTGAGACTTCGCGGAAGCTGATTCGGGTGTGCGTGCACACCGAAATCAACGCGTATCCGCGGACATCACCCCGTATCCGGCTTTTCTGCAATTCACCCTAACTTTGTGCACACTCGTCAGATCGAGACGAAACTTGCGCCATCGGACTCGTAGCGATACGCTGGTCCTGTGGGTCAAGTTTGGTTCGATTCTGAGAACGTTGACGAAATCGCGTGTCGTGGGCCCCACAGGCCCCGCTCGACGGGCGATTTTGTGTTCGGCTCATCGGAATCCAAATCTGGAAGTTCCGTTGGGTTCGTATCAGCGTTCTTGACCTGTTGACACTAAGTTTGGTAAATTTGGAGACCTTTGACCCGGACGCGTTTTTCGGTGCAAAGCGGGCCCACCGGCGGACCCCGTTTTGACCCGAAACTGCCGTTTTTGCCCTTGTCTCCAAATTGGACCCAAGGACAGGCGTTTCTAGCTATTTGACATCTTCTGAGAGTGATGGTAATGTCTATTTCAGCTTTTGGACTCATCTCTGGACTTTTTCCCCAAGAACTTAATTAATCAGATCCAAACAACAGGCAAGTACCTGCACTTCAAGTTTCTATTCTCATTATTATCTTGCCTATGTTAATTGTGAATGAGTTAGACTAGTTTAGATGGATTGACCTAGACAGCGTATTACCGCCGACTCTGCGGCGTAGGCTGGACGTACCCACGTACTCGTGCCCGAACTTCCGGGTGCGGGTCGTGACACGTTTGTCCATTGTGGCATCCCGCCAGTGATCCATTGTATATTTAAACCTGTTGCATACTAACTTGTGTCTTTGTGGCAGGGAAGGCATGGTAAGTATTGTACAGGTAATTCAGACGGTCAGGTAAAATTCACCTAACGGTGGCACGTTTATTTCAGTAAATTCAATATGCTGCTTACTTGTAAATGAACTAAGGCAAGATAGAAACCCACAAATATGCATGCTTCACTAAACAACGTGTTGATTGGTATAGTCAGGCTAGCTCGCCTTCACCAGCATGTTTCGATATGCTGACCCTCGTTGAAACAGGTTCTCCGCACCAAGGCGAACCGAGCGAGGAGCCGAAGTCGTCTACCCGATCCAGTCCAACTGTTGGCGCATCTTTACCGCGCCCTCGAAGCCTTTTGAAGTCCGAAGCTGCAACTCTTCATACACAAATGCAGCTTCGTGGCAAGGCCGTCCTCCAGCTTGGAGGTCTTTATCATTTTGAGTTTATAAAGGGATGTAATGTACAGGACTGCTATCTCATTTTGAGTCATCTCTTTTGTAAGCCGTTCGGCATATTAGCTGACTCGTTCAGGAGTTTGTAATAGATGTTCATTATCAATAAAGAGAACTTTTCTATGTTTCAAATCTGTGTTTCAATTTATCTGCGTACTCTGAATATGTGCTTGCTATGCAAATCATTAAAGCCTTGTGCGGGCGCAACTCCAGGCCCGCACGGTGGTCAAGATTCGGGGGACGCCTCAAGTGATTCTACGAAATTGGGTCGTGACACTGCTCTCCGTCGACTGTGCAGTCCGTGGTCCAGCGACGAATCACTAGCCCTACGAGCTTCTCCGTCATCATACCTTCGCCGTTGACTTGCCGTCGGGCCTCGACGCGAGCACGTGCCACTACTTCTAGGGAAATACAACTGCACCGGTATAGTTTTTCGTCCCGCGAGCAGCATCAATTGATCAGCGCCGCAGTGAGAGCGTCGATGAACCGACTACAGAGCCATCATCTTCCTTGCCCTCGTCCCTTCCTCGTGTAAGCTTCCTTCCCCTAGTGTCCATCTCCATTATAGCTTGATACATGAGTTATGTTTTCATGCACATGCAGAATATTGTTTCTATTAGGGTGATGAGTTGGGTTATTAATTTTTGTTGTGCTATGGGTTATGGAGACAAGGGGTGATGCAAGGATGATGTTATTTGGAAGAAGGGGAGTAATGTTTTACATGAGTCATGAAGTTGAGGAAGGTCTAGAAGTTTGAGGGATGAATAAGGTGAGCAACTTTATGACTAGGGTAACAGATGGTGATGACGAGAACACATAGCTGTAGATAGAGGTAAGTGAACTGACTAAGGAAAAGGAAAGAAAGAAATATGTGGGTGTAGGTCTAGTGACATACCAGTAAGGGGAGGAACTGTTATTGTGTTTACTTTGAGGAAGAGTATGTGATAAGGGAAGGAAAATATATATACAGATTGGTTTGAGGGATGTGTACACCTATGGGTGCAAGTTAGTTTAGGAGCCAATGTAAGTGTTTTACTAAATTTACAGAGTGAAGAAGGTGTAGTAGCATAAGTTTATGAGCAGGAGGTGTGTTCTTCACCGGAGGCAGGGGGAGCATAAGAGTATGGGTGTACGGGATGTATATTACGAGATGCTTGGGTGGTATGGAAATTGATTCAAATATGGTATTAGGTTCTAAAGATTTAGAGCTTTAACAAATAAGTTAAACTATTTTCTATTTTAGTTTCCTTTCAAAATGATAGTTATTAGTTAAGGAATTAAATTATAAACTGTGTTTTGAGGATGGTTTGATGATGTGGTACTGATGACTAGATGATTTGACGTATCGTACCGATAGTCAACTGTGGTCAAGCCCCCCTAGGGTCTTGTCCCTGTGAGTCGTAGCTGAGACTGAGTTTAGGTGTAGATGTGTGTTGCATCCATGTCTGTTATGGAACATATTATTAATTATTGGTTTGTATCTCATCTTTAGGTACTACGGGACCTGCGGACTGGGACGTGGTATCGGATCCCCGTCATCAGCAGCTGGACGCAGGCTAGTGTACCTTGCCACCCTGTATTTCAGTTTACAGATATTTATTGTTTTGTTATGTACTTTGTGCACGTAGTTATGTTGACGTTCGATACTTCGCGACCGGTTCACAACCGGGTGAAGACGTACGTCGTAACGCCTTAGAAGGATTGTTGGATGTTTCGAAGCATCCCGATATGTGTACCTGAGTATATCGATACCCCAGGACACACTAATACACTATGATCGTGCCAGATTCCTGTATCCTGATACTGACATTATGACCAGAGACTGGGACGACCTTAGGGTCGCGTCTGTTGAGTTATCTTCCGTATGTCGAGACTGTTAGATAGAGGTTCAGGTTCAGCGCACAATCATTGACCGCTTGGGAAGGGGAAGACAGTTACTAGACGTTTGGGCTACTCTGCACGCGCTTATATATATATATATATATATATATATATATATATATATATATATATATACTATTTCTGTAGTGATCCTGTATCTAGAGTAGTTGTACCACCCGTATGACTCCTTGCCCGGAGCTGCGGTATGTGCCATATGTTTCCGTGTCCAGAGCTATGGTTTTATTTTAGAAAGCCCACGCGTCGAACATTGTCTTTAAACTGTGTCACACTTGTTTGGTTATGATAGAGTACCCTGTCGTGCACTTGTAGTTTCTGTTTACTTGGCATGCTGTATTTCTGTACCTTGTTACGTCCCTCTGAGGACCTGGTTCCCTGCCAGTTTTACAGCATAGACGATTATGGAGCACTTGGAGATACTGATGGAGTGGCATATCTTGTGAGCATGGTACCAGGTACTCACATTATATCTACCGACATTATGGTTATTTTACATTGTTATTTTATCTGCTGTTGTAGCCTAGTTTTATAGACTCATACTTCTTCTCGAGTCTATTCGAGTTAGTGTGTTATTGGGCGGCCGACTCTAGCACATATAACTCTTTCTTGTATACTTTTGTACATTGTGGGTTGAGACATAGAGGTTTACATTTATGGAATATCTAAATAGTGCCCTTTATATTACAGCTTATACGTATTCGAGTCAGACCAGAGTCTGGTCGAATGCGTAGCTGGCGTGTCACGTATTTCTCGTCCTACGTATTTTGGGACTGGGGCGTGACATGTTTTTATGGTGGCCCATACAGGTCCGATTTAAATCGTCTTGGTCACTTGACTGTGCCAAGCGAGCCTGCAAATTAGGAATAGATGTTATGATTGTTGAATAGGATCTCAATCCATAATCGATTTTAAAACTCTTTGTATGTGATTATCGCCCTTGGACTTCCACTTTGCATTCGATCAATCTTCGTCAATATCGCTATCCTTGTTTCTCGTCCCCTATTGTTCGGGGAGACGAATGCTTGTGACTGATGACTTCCCTCCAGAAGAAGATCGAAGACCAGACGACAGGAGATATAATTCGTATACCTTTCTCGGAGAAGATTGTTACCTTATCAGGATAGATTGATGGGTTCTTTGGATTCTAGAACTAGTGTGGAAGGTTGGCAAGAGAGTTGGACCCAGTAGTACCCTACCCGTGCTTGAGGTAGCAGTGATCTTGGAAGTACTAAGAGCTGGAAGAATTGTTGATCGTGACCTAGAATAATTTAGGGAAATGCATAGCCTGATGATGGAAACTAGTGGTTGTATATGATAGCAATACCAGGAATGACATTATGGACTAGAGGAGATAAAAATTTCAAGCTCTCACTTGGAAGATGATGATCTAATACCGGAAATTTTAGTATGTGCTTGGGTGACATCATTATTATAATTGTAATTATGACTTGGAAAGATAAATAACGAAAAGAAGAAAACTCGAGGAATAAAAATTTTAGGGAAAATTTGAGGAGAAGAGAAATTATACTTTAGGCAGGGGAGAAAATTTTCTTTTAAAAGGAATAGTGTGGTAAACAGAACAGGAGGATTTATTTTGAGGTTAAGTCTGGAAGATGACACCGTCCTAGCATGAGTTGATTGAGCCAATACCACGCGACGCGAGATTGTCGACGTGATTACATTATTTATGACCACCAGATTATGACCACCAGATTATCCTGAGTTTGAGTTACTTCAGGGAGCCCGGGAGCATGGTGCCCATCTACCTTAGGGGTATACAATGCAGGAGGTGAACCAGTGTACCACCATGTTATATCAGAGCTTGAGGGTGTGATTCTAGATAATCTTTCCTGCCTGCCACCTGACAGAGAGATAGAATTTGCTATAGAGTTGACTCCAAGAGCGGAGCCAATTATTTTCCCATTTTCAGACTAGTACCGATAAAGTTGGTTGAGTTGAAGGCCCATAGTAGAGGATCTTTTAGATAAGGGTTTCAGTCGAGTAAGTGTTTCTCCATGGAAAGCAACCATCTAAATAGTGCAGAAGAAGGATGAGACAGTATACTTGTGTATTGCTTACAGGGAGTTAAATGCAATAACGATAAAGAATAAGTACCCTTGCCACACATCGATGATTTATTGAATCAGCTAAGTGGCACATATGTATTCTTGAAGATCGATCTCAGATCAGGCTATCATCAGATCTAGGTACGGAGAGAGGACATTCCAAAACCGGCTTTTTGGACGAAGTATAGATACTATGAGTCTCTAGTCATGTCGTTGCCTTAACCAACATGCCAGCAGCATTTATGAGTTTGAGGAACAATATTTTCCACCAATACTTGGATAAGTTCTCGGTTGTAATTATCGACGACATCTTGGTTTATTCCAAGAGCCAAGAGGAGCACGAGAGATATCTCAAGATCATGTTGGAGACGCTGAGGCAGGAGAGGCTGTAGGCTAAGCTCAACAATTGTGAGTTATGTTCAGATAGAATAGATAGCCTACGTATCGAGACAATTGAGAGTTCATGAGGAGAACTATCCGACGCATGATCTAGGGCTAGCTGCAGTGATATTTGCGCTAAAGCTATGGAGATACTACCTTTACGGAGAGCGTGTTGAGATTTATACAGATCACAAAAGTCTGAAGTATGCCTACCCGAAGAAGGAGCTCAACACGAGACAGAGGCGCTGGCTAGAATTTATGTCAGATTATAATATCGAGTAGCAGAACCACCCTGGCGAGGCGAATGTAGTAACAGATGCCTTAAGCTAAGCCCATGGCATATTTTTTTTTACGACTCATCGCCAGTGGTTAGAGGATTTTTCAGGAACTCAGGATTGAGATTGTATTGCCAGGCATGGATGGAAAGATGGCCAGTCTCGAGGATTCAGTCCACATTTATTGAGAGGATCAAGGCAGCATTGCCTACAGATACGAGATTTAGACGATTGGGAGAAAGGACAGAGGCCGACATGCAAACAGGACTCAGGATTCATGGAGATAGAATATTGAGGTATGGAGATCGCCTATATGTTCCGAGTGGCGAGCTACGCCAAGAGTTGATGACCGAGGCTCATAGCTCGATTTATTCTATTCATCCCGGGGGAACAAAGATGTACCGAGACTTGAGGCAGCATTTCTGGTGGCATGGGATGAAGAGAGAAATTGCAAGATTCGTGGTGAAGTGTTTAGTTTGTCAGCAAGTCAAGGCTGAACATCAGAGGACTGCAGGATTATTACAGCCACTTCTCATTCCCGAGTGGAAGTGGGAACACATTACCATGGACTTTGTCACAAGATTCCCACGGAGCCCTAGCGGAAAGGATGCAGTTTGGATTGTCATAGACAGACTCACCAAGTCTACACATTTCTTGCCCTTCAGAGTTGGGCAATCCACAGAGATACTAGCTGACATGTATATGAGGCAGATAGTATGATTACATGGAGTGCCTGTCAGCATCGTATCAGATCGTGATTCCAGATTCATGACACATTTTTGGCGGAGTATGCAAGAGAGCCTAGGAACTCGTCTCAAGTTCAGCACTGCATATCATCCTCAGACTGATGGTCAGTCAGAGAGCACGAAAAAGATATTAGAGGATATGTTGAGAGCGTGCATGATTGATTTTGGAGGATCTCGGGAGGACCACCTACACTTGGTGGAATTCTCCTACAATAAATAGTTACCAGGCCAGCATACAGATGGCACCTTATGAGGCACTGTACGGCAGGAAATGTAGGTCGCCAGTTTGTTAGAGTGACATGGAAGAGCGTCAGATACTTGGTCCAGAGTTGGTGATACAGACAGTGGAGAAGGTCAAGTAGATTCAGATCCACCTGCGAGTAGCACAAGACAGACAGAAATATTGGGCAGAAGCGTACCACAAGCCATTGGAATTTAAGGAGGGTGACCATGTATTTTGGAGGATATCACCTACTTGTGTTACCATCAGATTCGGAGGCAGAGGCAAGCTGAGTCCGAGGTACATAGGACCTTTTGACAAATTGGAACGAGTTGGCGAAGTGGCTTACCGTCTTGCATTACCTCCATCATTAGAGGGAGTACATGACGTATTTCACGTATTGCAGCTGAGAAGATATGTCGCAGACCCTAGCCACGTGAGTCGGGCCCAGTCTGTCTTACGTAGAGCAGCCAGTTGAGATCCTCGACCACAACGAGAAGACTTTGAGAGGGCAGACGATTCGACTGGTCAGAGTGGCATGGAAGCACCATTCACCAGGCTAGTCTACTTGGGAGCGCGAGGATTCTATTCGGCAGCGATTCCCGTACTTATTTGAGGAACAAGGTACGAATTTACGTACGACATTTGATTACTAGTTGTTTTAAAATTCTTTTAGATATTATCGTGCTTTACTTTTAATTTCAGGGACGAAAATTTTCTAAGTTGGGAAGAATGTAAACCCCCTCGATTTATTCTGTAGATAGTTAGGGTGGATTTGGAAAATTTTGGTTTTGGTACCAGATGTCGAGGTTTAGAGTGGAGATAGGTTTGTTTGGTATTTAATTCATTTAATTAAACCCTTGGCGCGTCCTATCATTGCATAATTATTCGGAGCCCAATATCAGCCCATAAATTCCATCAGATTATTGTACTTCTGACTTGACTCGCCAAATTAGGCACTGGACTTTTCCGTCACACAAAAATTAGTTTTCGTTGTGCTCTAAATTAATTGCACAATTTTTTGAAACCGTAATCCATATTTAATTCCTTGTCGGACACCTGTGTCGTTACCATAAATTTTGAGATACCAACTTAACCCGTTGAGCCGGACCAACTAAAGGGTCCAAGACCGACTCCAAGCACCCAACATTTTTGACCTTTGCGCCATTTCCGGATTTTGACCCCAAGTGCCCCCATTTAAATTAAAAGCGCGGGACACTTTAATTCTATTTAAATCGGGGATACCAACTTTGCATAATCCTATTTTAATCCCCAATTAATCCCGATGCCCATTTAATTAAACCCGTGCCAAACCCCCAACACCCCCTCGCCATGCAAATCATCAACCGCAACTTTTTTAACCAATTTTTGCGTCATTTTATGTGTTCGTGCAATTTCCCAAATTTAAGGGAATAATTTGCAAATAGGGTAACATGTGTCAAAACCTCATTGATTTAAACCCAATTGAAGAAACCCCCTAAACCCTTGACCGGTTCAACACAACCACACTCTCCCCTTGAAATGAATGAATTTTCTTCATAAGAAATCCTGGCCATTCCTTCAAATAAGGAGCATCTCCACCACACACTCCCTATCAAAACTCCTTATAAAGTGTCTTCTCACTACACACTTCCCAACCAACCCTAATCCCCAAACATTGTAAACCACCCTACCTCCTCTCTCTCTCCTCCCTCTTCCTACACACTCAGTCGAAATACACAACTCATCCCTTTCTCTTCTTCTTCTCCCATTCTCTCTTCTTCTTCTTCCTTCCTTCTTCTTTACAATACACTCCCTGACCGACCGACTCGGCTCCGGCCCGGTGCGTCGCCCTACTCCGGCCGTGGTGCAGCAGCCATCCTCCGTAGTGGCCGACCGTCGCTGTGCATCAGCCGACCGACGGCCTGCAGCCCGTCGACTGTGCGTTCCCCCCCCCGCGACTGTCCGAGCAGCGTCTCCTCCGGCCTGTGCACCCGACACCGACCGCCCAATTTGTATTCACCCTCGACTCCGGCAGTGCAGCCCCCTCGCCTACTGTCGCTCGAACCCGTCACGACTGTGCGGCATCTCCTCCGGCTCAGACCTAACAAGCACCCCCGCAACTCCGGCAGCTACTGAACCACCATGTGCTCCGTTCCATCCCTGGCTGACCGTTCCATCAACCGACGACTGAACATCGGCGAGCTCGACACTCCGGCATCCCCGTTCCTCATCTCCGATAAGCAACTCCCTCTCCACCACCAACATCGACCACTCCTCACCCTGTTACACCACCTCCCAGCATCACTCCGGCCACCCATACTCCGGCCGACTGATCCTGACTCTGACTTCACGATGTCCGCCACATCCCGCTGCTCTCCGTCGACTGTGCAGTCCGTGGTCCAGCGACGAACCACTAGCCCCACGAGCTTCTCCGTCATCATACCTTCGCCGTTGACTTGCCGTCGGGCCTCGACGCGAGCACGTGCCACTACTTCTAGGGAAATACAACTGCACCGGTATAGTTTTTCGTCCCGCGAGCAGCATTAATTGATCAGCGCCGCAGTGAGAGCGTCGATAAACCGACTGCAGAGCCATCATCTTCCTTGCCCTCGTCCCTTCCTCGTGTAAGCTTCCTTCCCCTAGTGTCCATCTCCATTATAGCTTGATACATGAGTTATGTTTTCATGCACATGCAGAATATTGTTTCTATTAGGGTGATGAGTTGGGTTATTAATTTTTGTTGTGCTATGGGTTGTGGAGACAAGGGGTGATGCAAGGATAATATTGTTTGGAAGAAGGGGAGTAATGTTTTACATGAGTCATGAAGTTGAGGAAGGTCTAGAAGTTTGAGGGATGAATAAGGTGAGCAACTTTATGACTAGGGTAACAGATGGTGATGACGAGAACACATAGCTGTAGATAGAGGTAAGTGAACTGACTAAGGAAAAGGAAAGAAAGAAATATGTGGGTGTAGGTCTAGTGACATACCAGTAAGGGGAGGAACTGTTAGTGTGTTTACTTTGAGGAAGAGTATGTGATAAGGGAAGAAAAATATATATACAGATTGGTTTGAGGGATGTGTACACCTATGGGTGCAAGTTAGTTTAGGAGCCAATGTAAGTGTTTTACTAAATTTACAGAGTGAAGAAGGTGTAGTAGCATAAGTTTATGAGCAGGAGGTGTATTCTTCACCGGAGGCAGGGGGAGCATAAGAGTATGGGTGTACGGGATGTATATTACGAGATGCTTGGGTGGTATGGAAATTGATTCAAATATGGTATTAGGTTCTAAAGATTTAGAGCTTTAACAAATAAGTTAAACTATTTTCTATTTTAGTTTCCTTTCAAAATAATAGTTATTAGTTAAGGAATTAAATTATAAACTGTGTTTTGAGGATGGTTTGATGATGTGGTACTGATGACTAGATGATTTGACGTATCGTACCGATAGTCAACTGTGGTCAAGCCCCCCTAGGGTCTTGTCCCTGTGAGTCGTAGCTGAGACTGAGTTTAGGTGTAGATGTGTGTTGCATCCCTGTCTGTTATGGAACAGATTATTAATTATTGGTTTGTATCTCATCTCTAGGTACTACGGGACCTGTGAACTGGGACGTGGTACCGGATCTCCGTCATCAGCAGCTGGACGCAGGCAAGTGTACCTTGCTACCCTGTATTTCAGTTTACAGATATTTATTGTTTCGTTATGTACTTTGTGCACGTAGTTATGTTGACGTTCGATACTTCGCGACCGGTTCACAACCGGGTGAAGACGTACGTTGTAACGCCTTAGAAGGATTGTTGGATGTTTCGTAGCATCCCGATATGCGTACCTGAGTATATCGACACCCCAGGACACACTAATACACTGTGATCGTGCCAGATTCCTGTATCCTGATACTGACATCATGACCAGAGACTGGGACGACCTTAGGGTCGCGTCTGTTGAGTTATCTTCCGTGTGTCGAGACTGTTAGATAGAGGTTCAGGTTCAGCGCACAATCGTTGACCGCTTGGGAAGGGGAAGACAGTTACTAGACGTTTGGGCTACTCTGCACGCGCTTATATATATATATATATATACTATTTCTGTAGTGATCATGTATCTAGAGTAGTTGTACCACCCGTGTGACTCCTTGCCCGGAGCTGCGGTACGTGCCGTGTGTTTCTGTGTCCGGAGCTACGGTTTTATTTTAGAAAGCCCACTTGTCGAATATTGTCTTTAAACTGTGTCACACTTGTTTGGTTATGATAGAGTACCCTGTCGTGCACTTGTACTTTCTGTTTACTTGGTATGCTGTATTTCTGTACCTTGTTACGTCCCTCTGAGGACCTGGTTCCCTGCCAGTTTTGCAGCATAGACGATTACAGAGCACTTGGAGATACTGATGGAGTGGCATATCTTGCGAGCATGGTACCAGGTACTCATATTATATCTACCGGCATTATGGTTATTTTATATTGTTATTTTATCTGCTGTTGTAGCCTAGTTTTATAGACTCATACTTCTTCTCGAGTCTATTCGAGTTAGTGTGTTATTGGGCGGCCGACTCTAGCACATATAACTCTTTCTTGTATACTTCTGTACATTGTGGGTTGAGACATAGAGGTTTATATTTATGGAATATCTAGATAGTGCCCTTTATATTACAACTTATACATATTCGAGTCAGACCAGAGTCTGGTCGAATGCGTAGCTGGCGTGTCACGTATTCCTGGTCCTACATATTTTGGGACTGGGGCGTGACATATTTTTGTGGTGGCCCATGCAGGTCCGATTTAAATCGTCTTGGTCACTTGACTGTGCCAAGCGAGCCTACAAATTAGGAATAGATGTTATAATTGTTGATTAGGATCTCAATCCATAATCGATTTTAAAACTCTTTGTATGTGATTATCGCCCTTGGACTTCCACTTTGCATTCGATCAATCTTCGTCAATATCGCTATCCTTGTTTCTCGTCCCCTATTATTCGGGGAGACAAATGCTTGTGACTGATGACTTCCCTCCAGAAGAAGATCGAAGACCAGACGACAGGAGACATAATTCGTATACCTTTTTTGGAGAAGATTGTTACCTTATCAGGATAGATTGATGGGTTCTTTGGATTCTAGAACTAGTGTGGAAGGTTGGCAAGAGAGTTGGACCCAGTAGTACCCTACCCGTGCTTGAGGTAGCAGTTATCTTGGAAGTACTAAGAGCTGGAAGGATTGTTGATCGTGACCTAGAATAATTTAGGGAAATGCATAGCCTGATGATGGAAACTAGTGGTTTTATATGATAGCAATACCAGGAATGACATTATGGACTAGAGGAGATAAAAATTTTAAGCTCTCACTTGGAAGATGATGATCTAATACCGGAAATTTTAGTATGTGCTTGGGTGACATCATTATTATAATTGTAATTATGACTTGGAGAGATAAATAACGAAAAGAAGAAAAATCGAGGAATAAAATTTTTAGGGAAAATTTGAGGAGAAGAGAAATTATACTTTAGGCAGGGGAGAAAATTTTCTTTTAAAAGGAATAGTGTGGTAAACAGAATAGGAGGATTTATTTTGAGGTTAAGTCTGGAAGATGACACCGTCCTAGCACCATTCACCAGGCGAGTCTACTTGGGAGCGCGAGGATTCCATTCGGCAGCGATTTCCGTACTTATTTGAGGAGCAAGGTACAAATTTATGTACGACATTTGATTACTAGTTGTTTTAAAATTCTGTTAGATATTATCGTGCTTTACTTTTAATTTCGGGGACGAAATTTTTCTAAGTTGGGAAGAATGTAAACCCCCTCGATTTATTCTGTAGATAGTTAGGGAGGATTTAGAAAATTTTGGTTTTGGTAGCAGATGTCGAGGTTTAGAGTAAAGATAAGTTTATCTAGTATTTAATACAATTAATTAAAACCCTTGGCGCACCCTGTCATTCCTAATTTAATCGGAGCCCAATATCAGCCCATAAATTCCATCGGGCTATTGTACTTTCGACTTGACTCGCCAAATTAGGCACTGGACTTTTTCGTCTTTTAAAATCAGTTTTTGTGTGCTCTAGATTAATTGCGCAACATTCCGAAAATCATAACCCATATTTAATTCCGTGTCGGACACCTGTGTCGTTACCCTAAAATTTGAGATACCAACTTAACCCGTTGAGCCGGACCAACTAAAGGGTCCAAGACTAACTTCAAGCCTCCACCATTTTTGGCCTTTGCGTCATTTTCGGATTTTGACCCCAAGTGCCCCCAATTAATTTAAATTCGTGGGACACTTTATTTCTATTTAAATCGGGGATACCAACTTTGTAAATCCCATTTTTAATCCTAAATTAATCCCAATGCCTTTCTAATTAAACCCGTACCTAACGCACAACACCCTCTCACCATGAAAATTACTAACCACAATTTTCTCCATAATTTTTGTATCATTTTATGTGTTCATGCAATTTCCCGAATTTAAGGGGCTAAGTTACAATTATTGAATTTATGTGTCATCACCCTATTGGCTATGAACAATGGAGAGGTCCCAAAATGGGGTCCCAATCTCACCCATCCATTCACCCCTTCATGAAGAAACCCATTTCTCTTCATGACAAATCACAACCCTCCATTTTGAAAGACACCATCACAACCCTCCATCCCCTTCACAAACCCCTATAAAGCAACACCTCACCCCACCCTCAACACACACCACCGGCCCTAATCCCAAGGAAACATCTCTCTCTCTTCCTCACTCCTTCATTTAAAATCCTCCATGCAAACTTCTTCTTCCTCCATTCTTATTCTTCTTCTTCCTTTACTTCTTCTCTCTTCTTCTCACTGAAGAAGAGTCCCCACTCCGGCCGGCCACTGTTCTTCCCCGACCGCCGGCCTGTACCCGACTCCGGCACTGTGCAGCGGCGCCCGACTCCGACCGGTGCACAGCCATCCCCCCCCCCCGCCGGCCTGTGCTCGTCCGACAATCCCGCAGAGACTCCTCGACAGCCGACCGGCCACTGAGCCGACTCTGGCCCGCTGAAGCTGCCCCGTCGGCGTAGTTCCTCGCCCGACCGCCTGCTCTCCCCCGCTGTGCGTCCCCCGGCCACCGTGCGCAGCTACTCCAGCTGCAGTTCCCCGCCCGACCGCCTGCTCTCCACCGCCGGCGTAGTTCCCCCGCCGGCGTAGTTCCCCCGCTGTGCGTCCCGCCGGTACTGTGCTGCTCCGACCCCGCAGCGGTGCTCTCCCGACCAGCGACCCGTCCGACCACCATCACCACCAGTTTACCACCACCATCAACACCATTACCACCACCAGTTTACTACCAACACCACCACCAGTTTACTACCACCACCATCACCACCAGTTTTTGCCACCACCATCACCACCTCCGGCCACGCTCCGGCCAGCCATCAACCTCGCCGCGTTAAGGTCGATTCTTACCCTCCCCTCTCTCGTGTTAATTCCAGAAATTATTATCTAACTAAATAGGATTTAATTATACAAGGATATGTGAATGCTAGCTAGGGTTGTAGTTATATAGTGTGGATATATATGGTTAGTGCGGAGAGTACTTAATATGTGATTAGGGTTAAGTATAGATGATTATTAATTGTTTTGTGTTACTGTTTATATATTTGCTATGCTAGCTAGGGTTGTTGGATTACTTATGAGGGTGGCTAGTGTACTGTGGTAAATAAAATATATGGTTGAGGTATATATAGGTTATGTTATGATGATTAAATAAGAACATGGATGAGGTATGTTATGATGATTAAATATGAACATGGATGAGGATTATGTTAATGATGATTAAAATATTTTAGAGTCTATGTAGTGTAATGTAGTGACCTTGTAACTTATGTATTATGAAGTTGGATTTGGATGTAGTACTTGGATGGAAAATTAGGGTTGGCTTCTACATAAATTATCACGATTTAATTAAAAATAAGTGCTTGAGGAGAATAGAGTTTTGACCTTGGAGCCAACTAATCGGGATGTATCGTACATGGTGGAAATGTTAGTTTATTTTCGGAGAATTAAAATCGAGGAGAATATACAGATGATGGACTATCGTACCGCAAGTCAGTTGTAGTCAGCCCTCTAGTATCTTGCCCTGGTGAGTCGTAGAATAGATTATTAATTCTGGTTTGTATCTCTTCTCTAGGTACTGCGGGACCTGAGGACTTGGACGCGGTACCAGATCTCCGTCATCAGCAGTCGCACGTAGGCAAGTGTACCTTGCCATCCTGTATTTCAGTTTACAGATATTGTTGTTCTTTATGTACTCGTGTGCGTATTTATGTTGACGTTCGATACTCCGTGCCTGGTTCACAACTGGGTGTTGACATTCGACGTAACGTCTTAGAATAAATTGCTAGATGCTTCACAATACCTCGATGCACGTACCTGAGTACATCGATACCCCAGGACACACTTATACACCGTGATCGTGCCAGATTCCTGTTTCCTGATACTGACATCATGACCAGAGACTGGGACGACCTTAGGGTCGCGTCTGTTGAGTTTATTCTGTGTGTCGAGACTGTAGTTAGAGGTTCAGGTTCAACGCACAATCGTTGACCGCTTAGGAAGGGGAAGACAGTTACTAGACGTTTGGGCTATTCTGCACGCGCTTATATATATGTAGTATTTTGTAGTGATACCTGTATCTAGTGTAGCTGTTTCACCCGTGTGACTCTTTGCCCGGAGCTGCGGTACGTGCCGTGTGTTTCCGTGTCTGGAGCTACGGTTTTATATTAGAAAGCCCACGCGTCGAACATTGTCTTTAAACTGTGTCACACTTGTTTGGTTATGCTAGATTACCCTGTTGTTGTACTTGTACTATATGTTTACCTGGCATATTGTATTTCTGTACCTTGTTACATCTCTCTAAGGACCTGGTTCCCTTTCAGGTGTAGGCCACGAGGATTACCCGGAGGAGTACGGACCGGGCATCTATCCAGCAGCTGTACTCACTGCCGAGGACGAGGTTATTCCTAAGGACTTCGCCTGATCCGGGTAGTGACTCTTTCCTTGGGACGGTATCATTACCTAGTTACCTGCTGCCGTCCCAAGTTATCTAATTGCTTACTTTCATTCCAGTATATTTGTACTAGCGGGTTTGTCCCCGTGTGACTACTCTAGTATTTGTACTTGATACTTATTTGGATATTTCCTTCCTGCACATTAGTCGTTGTATTTACTTCTATTGTGCTCTTATATTGCTGCCTGTGGATGAGATTTAGATTGAGTATACTTGTGTTATGTGTGAGATTATTCATTGTACTTCACAGCTTAAGTGTACTCCGACGGGCCCATTAGATTGGAAAGCCCGCCGAAGTACACTGCTGGCCATTGCCACGTGTCTCGGTTCCTTATCCATGGAACCAGGGCGTGACACAAACAGAGTCTTAAATTGCCTCTTTCCTTTCCTTCTTCAACCAACTAGTGAGTGGCTTATATTCGATTCAGTTGTCCCTTCTTCCAAATCTTCACATCTAAAAATCTTGTATTCTTGCTTGCCCCGATCAAACGATATCAAATAATAACTAAAAGATGTCAAGATAAAAAGGAATAGACTTTGACTGTTTTATGCTTGTTAATTTCACTTGTGAACGGTTACCTTATTGCATATTAGTTCGTTTGGAATATTCTGTCTATGCATCAATTTTAGTTAGAAATTATACTTCTTCTATAAATTGTGCTATCTATAGAACACACCTTGCTATACAATAAACTGACTAGGGAGACTATGCAAAATGAATCCTGTCTTGCTACTTGTCTTGTGCTCGTGTTGCCTTAAATTGTACCGAATGATAGCTTAATATGGACACCGTTTGATCACGGACAACTTTTGCACAAGGTTTTTGGTTTCCGCGGACGGTCGTCGGGGCGCTGGGACCGATCCGATCCGGACAGAATAATCTGTATAGTCGTCTGTTATGGACGGAACGTTATGCAGCGGGGCTCACCACCTGCATTGTATATCATTCTTGTCTCGAGACTATAACCCGTCCTTTATGTCATTATGCTAGTGATCCTTTCGTATATTTAAACCTATACAAGCTAACTTGTGTCTTCGTGGCAGGGAAGGACATGGTAAGTATTATGCAGGTGGTTCAGACGGGCAGGTAAAATTCACCGAACGGTGGCAAGTTCATTTCAGTAAATTTTATATACTGCTTGCTTGTAAAATGAACTAAGGTAAGATAGAAAGTTCATAAATAAGTTGCATGCTTCATTTAAACAACATGTTGATTGGTATAGTTGGGTTAGCTCACCTTCACCAGTATATTTTGATGTACTGACCCTCGTTGAAATAGGTTCCCCGCACCAAGGAGATCTTGCGAGGAGCTGAAGTCACTGCCCAATCCAGTCCAACTGTCGGTGTGCCCTGACCATGCCTATTTTGAAGTATTTTGAAGCCCAGGAGCTAGCAAACTAAACTCATGCAGCTCAGAGGAAAAGCCAGCATCCCGCTTGGAGGTCTCTTATTTTAAAGTTTTAGTAAAAGGATGTAATGTACAGGACAACTATCTCAATTTGTGTCAACTTTTGTAAGCCTGTGAGGCGACATTCTGACTCGTTCAAGAGTTTGTAAAAGATGTTCATTATCAATAAAGAGAACTTTTCCATGTTTCAACTTTGTGTTTCAATTATCTGCGTACTCTGAATATGTGCTTGTTATGCAAAATACCTTAGCCTTGTGCGGTGCGCAACCTAGGCCCGCACGGCGTCATGCCCGAAGGACGACTATCGATTCCACGAAATCGGGGCGTGACATATTGGCACTATGTATCAAGGTGAGTGGGTAAAACTTTGTTCTCATTCTTGCATGCCTTAATAATAAATCTGAGTATTTTGAATGCTTGCTTGCTTAAGAAGAATGATAGAACCTGTCTTGCATGCTAATAAGAGAACTCACCTAGCTTGTCTTTGAAACGAATATGTCTGCTTGACTAAGAGAATGATAAGTGCTGGCCTTATGTCACGCCCCGATCCCGAAGGCCTCCCAACCACCTTTTCCCGTCGGACCGAACGCGAATTATCGTACCTCGGCGCTCCCGCGGGGCGTGTTTGGTCGTTTGCTACCGGGACGTGATATCGTACGAGCCTGGGGTTGCGCCCGCACAAGGCAACATCGTTTAAGTTTTGGCTATCATCGCATCTATCGAATAAGCAGCGGAGGGACATTGTTGCAAGCATTTATCCATCTGAGTATACGGGGCAAATCGAGGCACTGGGTTCTCTATATACAATGGGATCATTCCATACATTATATCCCTCTATACGAAAGAAGCTCAAAGCAATCAAAACCAGATTTTCAGGTCTTGGGGATGAGGCACACCTATCGCTTCCTCGAACGATCCAGTACCTGCAAGCAAGTAAACTGTTGGTGGGTCAGCACTTTTATAAGTACTGGTGAGTCTAAAATTAACTGAACAGAAGCAACATTCACTAAAACTAACACTAAGTAATCATATTATAAAATATTATATTACAAGTGATCTTTCTAGTTTTACCTATGTTCGTTACATGCAGCATAAGGACAGAGTCATATTACTTTCTTTTGGAAACATCTTTGAAAACAGAGTTCATATTCGATATAAGCAAGCAGACAAGACAAGCCAATTGTTCTATTATCATGGTGTGCGCAGTGTGTCTCATGAGCTATACTCAAAGACTCTAGGGATAATGCATATCTAGGGACTATCCTCTATCAAACCAATACAATAAACTAGCTTATATGTAGTGCGGTCCCCGAGAAACTCAGGATCGATAGCGGTAATCTAGCTAACCAATGACTCATTTATCTGATGCTATCAGCTGTGACTCATGGTTGCTTTCTACTATCTCTGTAGTAGTCATGACCAAGGTTCAGCTCTCCACTAATAGCCATTGTCTGACCAATACGAATACATGAAACACTATCAAATAAACTCTAAAATGCAGACGAGATGAACCATCAGACCATATTTCTCTGTTGCGGACTAGCTGCCCTTTTTCTGAACAAGTTCAAGCACATGATATGGTTCTCTCGAAGCACAAGCGATAATGAGATATGTTCATACAAACTCTTACTCTTAGACAAGCATTTCAGGTTCTCTTAGTTAGGCAAGCAGACAAGCAGATTCATTTCAAAGACAAGCTATGTGAGTTCTCTTATTAGCATGCAAGGCAGGTTCTAACATTCTCTTAAGCAAACAAGCATTCAAAAACTCAGATTCATTATTAAGGCGTGCAAGAATCAGAGAACGAATTTTTGCCCACTCACCTTGATACATAGTGCCAACGCGAAGCGGGGCACTATATATTTACCCACCAACAAAAAGTTTCGTCCTCGAAACTTCAAGGAGAAACTTTTCGATATTCCGAGCAGCGATCGTCTTCATCCCTCGCCGTCTCAATCGAAAACTCTAGCAAAACACAAGCACGAAAGCACAACTCTCAAGTAATAAATCAAATTCAAATTTTTTTTGTATAACTTTGAGAATATTTATGGACTTATTGTATGGAACGCTCTATTGCAATACAATATCGAGCACATCTCAGAGTTGAAGCATCGGATTGGGCAAATAATCGAATCGTTCTGATACCAATATGTCATGCCCCGATCCCGAAGGACTCCCGAACACCGCTTTCCACTGGACCGTGTCATGCCCCAATCTCCCGCAAGCTCAATCGTCCCCACTGAATATGAATCACCATATTACAGTACTCCCATAGGACATTCGTTCCCATCGGGACATGATGCCGTACGAGCTTGGAGTTGCGCTCGCACAAGGCGATGTTGTCAAACATCAAAGTTATTATTGAAATGACCAAGTTATAATGAAAGTCAAGTATTGTGTACCAAGCACACATCAGAGTATACGCAGTGAAGCTCTCGATAAGGTCCAAATGAAATGCCACAAAGAAGAATGCCACAAAGACTAATGCAATAATATTGCTCTTTCTCTAGCCCACAAAGGTACTTACCGTTCATACATTATGTCTCGTATATCCAAGCAGCGCAGATACCTGCGTACCTAAAATAATGCCTACAAACGTGGGCCAGTACACAGTCGTACTGGTGAGTGGGGTAACCCACTCGTCTAAGCCGACACTAAGTAAAATAGTGAATGCAAACAGTTATATGGTGATCTTTCTAGTTGAATCCTAGATTTATTTTATGGCATAAGGATGACAAGTTAAGGAAAGCTATAAAGCAGATTAAGCATGCAAGCATTCAACTCAAGCCAATAGACAAGCAAAATATATACCCAACTCAAAAGAAAACTAGCATGCAAACCGTCCTGCTCAAACCCAAGCAACACGAGAACCTATCGAACCATCATCCAAGCCTCAATATCCATCCTCAATCCAAACCATAATCCAATCTCGATATGTACACTCTTGCCGAGGCAAGGGGGCCGCCGCCTACGCAAAAGCACAAACCAAACCGAAGCAAAGCAAACCAACTCTTATCTATATGAAGTCACTGGCCAAGCCATAAAGGACTTTGATCGGACTGATCAAGTGCAGTTCTACCCGATCCAGACCGAGTAGCTAGCCCGCCTGGTCGTATAGAACTACCGGTACCGCACCCAAGGTATATTACCATTGTCTCCTCCATGGCCGAACGGTCCCGGTGCTCCGGAGCCTATCCCGTTCGAGGAGACGAAACCCCGTACAACACAGGTTGTCCGTGACAATTCAGACACCAAGTAGGTATGATGAGAGGATCGAACATTCTCGCCCCACCAAACGATCCTAGACTCATCCAACCAAATATCCAACCAATATCCATAACTATTATCTTCCAAGATATAGCCCAAGGCACAAATCTTAAGTTATTCCCATAGGCACAATGCCGCTTCTCGACACAATGTTCCATTGGGTTCAACACCCCTCGCTCAGAACAATCTTGTGGCATAATGCTCCAACAGTGGCACAATGCCCTCGCCAATGCAGTTGTTCGGTTTCGAACCACAACTGCATGCTTTGCATGACAAAGCGCCCAAGTGATACTTCTGCACGGATGCATGCTCGCTCTCCCGAATTCCCAATGTTTCAACCAAGATATTATGATTCCAACTGCTCTCCAACTACCCCAAGTGTAATCCAATTCTAGCTCCTACTATCCCACGCGAAAACCAACTCAAGCCACAAATTAATCCAAGCAAACGACGTATACTCTATGCACGCCACAGTGTAGTGATTCCTGAGTTTCAGTCCAAGTATTTCAAGCCTTTTTGTGTGTTCCATATTATTAGGCATGAAGGAGTAGAGGAGAAAGGACATAGCATACTCACCACGTTTGATTCCGTTAAGCATCTTGTCCTGCCGATACAGCCGATCCCTTGAACCCGCGGTCCGATGCAAAGAACGATCTACTCAATTGGTATGACCGTGCCAGCAGGCCGTGCTCTCCAAATCATCCGACCGATCGGACTTAGGAAGACGGCATTATCGCTCCAATCCAGCTATCTCAGTACTACTCTGAACGAATATCTGATTCCATCGAACTCCGCTAGCGATCTGCACATGAAACCAACTCAAATCAATACTTGTTCCCAAATCCAACAAATTAAAATTTAACCAGCTATTACCTCATTCAATCCGACTCAGCGTAACGCACCGTGCGGTTGTGGGGAGTTACATAATATATCACTTAGATTCAGGTTCGTTCTCGAACCATACTAGTATCCATCTTTACTACCATGCTGCTTTCCCAATTCATAACTGTGCTCCATGCAACTCACATTCTCTTATTCCAGACTCAGCATCTCGCTTGCGCTGAACGCTCACACAAATTCCATATTCCCATATCCTCCTTGAAGCTCAATACGAATTTCTCATATCGCTTAGTTTTGGATCATACACATATTTAAGGCATCCTTGAAATACATGCATTCCAGCCGAGCATAGCGATAGTGAATTTGGACAAGCTACAAGGGTATCTTTATGTCCGAATCATGTATTCGCTTTAATCCCAATTAAACCAATCCTGACTTTCATTCCAATATATTCGCACAAGCGCTATCCTCAAGTATGATAATTTCCCACCTGACGAATCTTCCCACCTGACTCAAATCAGTTCGTGTTCCAACTCAATCCATCTAACTATTTCTGAATCCACACTAACACCATGTTCTGCATGCACTATCTCCAAATATTATCTCTTGTACCGAACGATCATCACAACTGATACTGCCCCAGCTAGGCGACTTACCCAAATATAAAACTTTGCTCTTAGATCAGCTCAGCCCAACACCTTTTCCTCAATCTCAATATCTCACTGGGTGAACATCTATATTGAGGTTCATGTGATCCACGAAGATTTTGCCGCCACGCCAAAGGGATA
Source organism: Iris macrosiphon (assembly GCA_036927795.1). NCBI lineage: Eukaryota > Viridiplantae > Streptophyta > Magnoliopsida > Asparagales > Iridaceae > Iris > Iris macrosiphon. Next base: position 18,057,277 of record JAYESA010000014.1, read on the forward strand.
GTGTCACCATGATTTCAACGTAGACACACTCGCCATAATTCCTAGGTTGCGCATGGAATAGTTCTTCGCACTGCTTCTACTGTCTCGAAGCACAGGATATCATCTTTGCCTTCTGTACGAGCACGCATCACAGACTAAGTTATGATGTATCTTATAGATCTGAGGCACATCTGTCCCTTCCAGTATTACAATGATTTGATCTGAACGAGCCGCTGCTTTAACTTCACAAGCTAGTTTTATAGTCGTCAATTCATATGAATGATATTCCCTTCCGGGGCACGACGAGTCAGAGGTGATGCCATCTTCAAAAATCTGTGACTCCAAATCTCATTAGTTGACTTAGACCATTTCCACCATCGTTTTGATCTTTCGGCTGCATCTTCAGCTGAAGGCTATCCCAAGGATCTCTCAAATCCAACACTCAGTCACTTAGGCCAATCTTCAACACACACTACTCATATCTGCCCTCGACGCATTCCCAAAAGCGCCACCGCAAGGGTCATTCTATGGGTCTATAATATTTATCTCTGATTTGGCGGTCAAGTCGCTAGGGTCAGCTGTCCCGAAGCTACGCTCGATAATTGTAAGTCATCACGATGGACAGTTACTACGAACCATGCTATATCTCCTCTACAAATCCGAGCCATAATCCAACCATTCCATCCGAACGAACTTCCGAATCTGAGCACTTCATGCACTACCTCTGACGAATCTGTCAACCAGACGCTGCTTAACCACCTAGAGTCTTACTATATATCCAAGCCACAATTTGAGAACTGCGCTCGTTGAAACCGTCTTCCATCAATCCACTGTTCTGTCCTGAATCCATCAAATTTTTCGAACTACCATGTTCGACTCTTCGTACTACCACTTGCAATAATTTTCGAAACCAAAGACTTGCTCCAATTCTTATTCGTTTGTCGTGTTTCACAGTGCACGTCCAACTTGCTCGAGCAGCACAGTAATTAGCTCCAACGTTGCTTTCTAGTTTAGCTATCTTCAAAAGTCCATCCGTCATAATCCTTGCTCTCATTTCACATTCTGTCTTCATTTCTCTACGTTTCGATTAGTCCATACACTCTCAATGACTCGTGCACGGTTCCAACAATAATAGCAAATACATATTGCCTTTACTTGTTGTCTCAATCTGCCTCAGTACTGTACGTGTTAACTTCCAATCTGACTTAACATCAACTAGACTTGCCTCATGCCCGTTTATGTCTTCCGAAGAATCCGTCCACCATTGTTGCACCAATGCGCCAAATTTTTACTTTCGCTAAACTTGAGTCAAACTTCCCGAGAATTAATATCCAAAATACTTTAAGTTCGTGTGAATCCATTGCATTGCCCCTCCAAACCAAATCGTGTTTCATTGCTCAACCAACAGCTCCAATGTGTTTCCAGAATTTGTAGTCCATGATCGCTATCCTTCGATTTACCCATCGCTTGCTCAAGCGTATCCCAACTGTTCATTCCCTTGTGCTCAACTCTTTCTTTGTATTCATGAATGCTCCATCGAACTTCCAATTCGTGCAAGCGAACTCTGATATTCAGCTTTCCTTCTAACTATCTCAACTTGTTTCTAATACTTGGTCTGCCTCAATCCTTCAAAATTTTCAAACACTCTTTCTATTTCTTGTTCCGATCTCGTCCATCCCTCAAGTCCAACGATACTTTCATTTGCATAAGTCCGTTCTCGATTGCTCAACTCAAATTTTGCTTGCTCTATTTTTTATTCTTCCTAACTCAACCGATGTGCACCAACCAACTTATATTCCTATTACCCGTGTCCGTTGAGGCAATGATGTCTATCCAAAATATTTAAATGCCAAGTTCACTATATGGTATACCATATACCACTCCGAATTAAGTTACTACTCGCATCACGATTCCTTGCACTGATCCAAGATCCATGAGCCATCCCTTATGCGTGAATCCTACCATTCCCAACTCGAGTCTGACACGAAACTCAGCTAATGCATGAACCATCTAACACTTCTGTCAATCTCGCTATGAAACTTGTGTTATGTTCCATTTTTCAATACTTCCAGCTATTTCTCAAACCATCTGATACTTTTGCTACACGAGCAAACCGTGCAACGAGCTTTTCCAAGTAATCAAACCTAATACCCAATTGTTCCTTACATTTGCTGTACGAGCAACTCGTACAATACTCTTGATATTCCCAAGCCAAAGTCAAACCTGCTCAACCAATGCTCTATGTGATATACCCAGCCAAAATACTCCATCCAACACATTTGCTACACGAGCAACTCGTGCAACGATCCATTCTCAATTGATGCTTCTACTCACAACATGTCGCATAACCAATCTCGTCTACCAACCAATTGATCCACTGATGCAATCAGAAACTCCCCAAACGACAAGCCAAGCCAACACAACGACACCCTCTCAACTTGCTGCACAAAATACAACAACGCCACCCAACTTGCTGCACGAATACAACAACGTCTAACGATGCTAAGCGATCTACCGAAAACTAATAAAATTAATGCTACGAAAGAACAACATGCAGCCACAACTAGCAATATATAGACTTATTTTATAAAACATCCAATGTGGCACCGAGTAGAGCCAAGAGCTAAACGACACATGGAAGCTATTTAGAGTTTGTGATAAAACGAAGGACCAAGTCTGAGGAAATGAACCAGGCGCTCTGATACCAATATGTCACACCCTAATCTTCCGCAAGCTCAATCGTCCCCGCTGAACGTGAATCACCATGTTGCAGTGCTCCCGCAGGACAATTGTTCTCATCGGGACGTGATATCGTACGAGCCTGGAGTTGCGCTCGCACAAGGCGATATTGTCAAACATCAAAGTTATCATCGAAATGACCAAGTTGCAACGAAAGTCAAGTATTGTGTACCAAGCACACATTAGAGTATACGCAGCGAAGCTCTCGATAGGGTCCAAATGAAATGCCACAAAGGAGAATGCCACAAAGGCTAATGCAATACTCTTGATCTTTCTCTAGCCCACAAAGGTACTTACCGTTCATACATCATGTCCCGTATATCCAAGCAGTGCCACTACACCTGCGTACCTGATATAATGCCCACAAACGTGGGTCAGTACACAGCCATACTGGTGAGCGGGGTAACCCACTCGTCTAAGTCGAAACTAAGTAAAATAGTGAATGCAAACAGTTATATGGTGATATTTCTAGTTGAATCTTAGATTTATTTCATGGCATAGGGATGACATGTTAAGGAAAGCTGTAAAGCAGGTTAAGCATGCAAGCATTCAACTCAAGCCAATAGACAAGCAAAATATATACCCAACTCAAAAGAAAACTAGCATGCAAACCGTCCTACTCAAACCCAAGCAACACGAGAACCTATCAAACCATCATCCAAGCCTCAATATCCATCCTCAATCCAAACCACAATCCAATCTCGATATGCATGCTCTTGCCGAGGCAAGGTGGCCGTCGCCTACGCGAAAGCACAAACCAAACCAACTCTTATCTATATGAAGTCACTGGCCAAACCATAAAGGACTTTGATCAGACTGATTAAGTGTAGTTCTATCCGATCCAGACTGAGTAGCTAGCCCGCCTGGTCGTATCGAACTACCGGTACCGCACCCAAGGCACGTTACCATTGTCTCCTCCATGGCCGAACGGTCCCGGTGCTCCGGAGCCTATCCCATTCGAGGAGACGAAACCCCGTGCAACACAGGTTGTCCATGACAATGCAGACACCAAGTAGGTATGACGAGAGGATTGAACATTCTTGCCCCACCAAACGATCATAGACTCATCCAACTAAATATCCAACCAATATCCATAACCATTATCTTCCAACATATAGCCCAAGGCACAAATCTCAAGTTATTCCCATAGACACAATGTCGCTTCTCGATACAGTGTTCCAATTGGGTGCAATACCCCTCGCTCAGAACAATCCCATGGCATAATGCCCCAACAGTAGCACAATGCCCTCGCTGATGCAGTTGTTCGGTTTCGAACCACAACTGCACGCTTTGTATGACAAAGCGCCCAAGTGATACTCGTGCACGGATACACGCTCGCTCGCCCGAATTCTCGATGTTCCAACCAAGATATTATGATTCCAACTGCTCTCCAACTGCCCCAAGTGTAATCCAATTATAGCTCCAACTATCCCATGCAAAAACCAACTCAAGCCACAAATCAATCCAAGCAAACGACGTACACTCTATGCACGTCACAGTGTAGTAATTCCCGAGTTTCAGTCCAATTGTTTCAAGCCTTTACGTATGTTCCATATTTTTAGGCATGACGTAGTAGAGGAGAAGGAACAGAGCCCACTCACCAAGTTTGATTCCGTTAAGCATCATGTCCTGCCAATACGGCCAATCCTTTGAACCCGCGGTCCGATGCAAAGCACGATATACTCAATTGGTATGACCGTGCGAGTAGGCCGTGCTCTCTAAATTATCTGACCAATCAGACTAAGGAAGACGACATTATCGTTCTAATCTAGCTATATCAGTACTGCTCTGAACGAATATCTGATTCCATCGAACTCTGCTAGCGATCTGCACATAAAACTAACTCAAATCAATACTTATTCCCAAATCCAACAAATTAAAATATAACCAGTTATTGCCTCATTCAATCCGACTCAGCGTAACGCACCGTGCTGTTATAGGGCATTACAGATATGAAGCGAATCACCGTACCTCGGTGCTCCTACGGGGCGTGTATGGACGTTTGCTACAGGGACGTGATGGCGTACGAGCCTGGGGTTGTGCCTGCACAAGGCAACATCGTTTAAGTTTTGGCTATCATCGCATCTATCGAGTAAGCTGCGGAGGGACATTGTTGCAAGCATTTATCCATCTGAGTATACGGGGCAAATCGAGGCACTGGATTCTCTATATACAATAGGATCGTTCCATACATCATATCCCTCTATACGAAAATAGCTCAAAGCAATCAAAACTAGATTTTTGGGTCTTGGGGATGTGGCACACCTATCGCTTCCTCAGACGATCCAGTACCTGCAAGCAAGTAAAATATTGGTGGGTCAGCACTTTTATAAGTACTAGTGAGTCTAAAATCAACTGAACAGAAGCAACATTCACTAAAACCAACATTAAGTAATCATGTTATAAAATATTACATTACTAGTGATCTTTCTAGTTTTACCTATGTTCATTACATGTAGCATAAGGACGGAGTCATATTACTTTCTTTTAGAAACATCTTTGAAAACAGGGTTCATATTCGATATAAGCAAGCAGACAAGACAAGCCGATTGTTCTATTATCAGGGTGTACGTAGCGTGTCTCATAAGCTATACTCAAAGACTCTAGGGACAATGCATATCTAGGGACTATCCTCTATCAAGGCAACATAATAAATTAGCTTATATGCAGTACGGTCCCCGAGAAACTCAGGATCGGTAGCGGTAATCCAGCTAACCAATGACTCATTTATCTGATGCTATTAGCAGCTATGACTCATGATTGCTTTCCACTATCTCTGTAGTATCCGTGACCAAGGTTCAGCTCTCCACCAATAGCCATTGTCCGACCGATGCGAATGCATGAAACACTATCAAATAAACTCTAGGATGCAGACGAGATGAACCATCAGACCATATTTCTCTGTTGTAGACTAGCCGCCCTATTTTTGAATAAGTTCAAGCACACGATATGGTTCTCTCGAAGCACAAGCGATAGTGGGAAATGTTTATGCAAACTCTTACTCTTAGACAAGCATTCCAGGTTCTCTTAGTTAAGCAAGCATACAAGCGTATTCATTTCAAAAACAAGTTATGTGAGTTCTCTTATTAGCATGCAAGGCAGGTTCTATCATTCTCTTAAGCAAATAAGCATTCAAAAACTCAGATTTATTATTAAGGCGTACAAGAATCAGAGAACGAAGTTCTGCCCACTCACCTTGATACATAGTGCCAACGCGGAGCGGGGCACTACAGTAATTGACTGATTGATTTTCTATTCTTGTTTAGTATCTTATTCCAGTTTATTGTTCTTATACTATTCCAGCTTACTGTTTATGATTCTTCTGTACATGTTATTTTTCCCGTTCCTGCTATGTCTCGACCCTGACATGTTTAAGTTCCTGCCAGTTTATCTTACATGCTTTTGTTCACGTTTACCTTATCCTTTTCTATAGCCATTATATTTAGTTATTGTTTCTATACATGTTTACTGTTTATGCCATATTTTAGATCATGAACTCATATGCTAAACATGACTTCTATATTGTACATGTTCACATATTTTTGATACCTTACATGTTCACATGTCCATATTTATTTTATTTGTCACCGGTTGCTTACTTTACGTCACCGATTGTTTATCTTATGTCACATATTATTTTGTTTATTATTTTTTATATTCTTGAGATATGTGCTGTTGGGAACGAAAGTGAGAAAATCGTTCCTCGAACCAGAGAGTACCTGTCATAACTGCTATTATATTTATACTTATATTTATTTTATTTTTTTACAAATTATTCTATTTTATTTGATATATATATATATCTACATAGTTAGGTTTATGTAAATGTCAATTTACGAATTTGACTTTACCAATACTTGGATTATGAGGGGGGCTTATGAATAAAAACCAAATCAATGGGGGGGGGGGGGAGAAACCAGCAGCAAACTACCAAAATTTTCTCATGAGTCACTTACTACATGTCTCATCCACCTTTCTTCCTCATTTTCCATGGGAGACTTGGCTTCACCTCCTTCCTCTTCCCATTTCCAATAAACCTAATCCCCTTCTACTTAATCTCTATCAGACTCCATCTCTCCTTCTCATCTCCATCTTCCTCTCCCCACCTTAAACCTACTGCTGTTACTGTGCTACTTCTGCTGCCGCCATCGCTGGATACCGCCGGACCCCGTGTCACCCGCCGGCCTCCTCCCTCCTACTTCTACAATCTCTTTCCAAACCTAGGTACTTTCTATTTCTTTCCCTAATTTTTTTCTTCTAAATTCAATTTAGAATATAGCTTAATTTCAAAACTCCTTGGAATATAAAATTAGGGAGGAATCAAGTATCAATTTGGGAACTTGTGGAAGAATCCTAGGTTGCTCAAGCAAGACAAGTCCTCATCTTCCCTTTTCAATTTAGTTATATTTATTAAAATTATATAGTCTAAAATATTATTTAGTGTAGTTAAATTTGGAACTCACATTTCAGAATATTTATAAAGAAGAAGGATTATTTCTTTGTATTCCGACACCGACTCATATATTAGGACACGATACGAAATGCATTAACCCCCGGAGCAAATATTATGTGTGTTTTATGTATGTGTGGGGTTTTTTAGAGTAACCATGTTTTGTGTTTACATATCTAGGTTTACATATTTACATGAAAGTTATATAAACATAGTATTATTACATATAAATTGTAATAATTACATATTATTACGTATGTAGCATATTTCGAGCTCCACCGAAAGGGTCGGCGAACCCGAAAATGCTACAGAGGGTTGCTCCGGGTCGTATATATAAACTGTTAAATTTCTGGAGCTTGAAATACAAAGGAGACTCTGCCAAAATTTCTAAGAATTTTGGGAGTTAACTAAATTTTAATATCCCTAAATACTACCGATATTCCTAACCCTAAACATTAGTTGATATATATATATATATATATATATATATATATATATATATATATATATATATATATATATATATATATATATATATATATATATATATTAGCGACAGACCACCGACAACTTCAACAGACTTAATTAGGGGACAATTAGCAAGAGTCCAGGAGACGTAGGACACGGACACATGTCACTCAACAAAATCTAAAATATAGATTCCTGATAATCTGCTCTGTATAAATAATATTTTCTGGAATTTGCACCTTGATAACTTGACACCTGCATCCTGGATTATGAATGAGACGAAAAGCATGAATCTTGTTTTATCCTGAAAATGTATTTTTGTATATTGATAGTAAACATGACATACAGAGCAGAAACTTAATGCAAGATAATAAAATAAGAATTGTTTGTAGATTCGGGCTAGAAAGCATTGGGGCGGGGGAGAACAACTTAAATATCACCTATAAAATCCCGTAACATAAATAACAATACATAGCTGATCAGCAGTTAAGCTCTTTCGTAAGGCCTTACGAATTGAGTGTGTGAGGTTTAGCTCACTTTCCTGTTTAAGCCCGAGAGAGGCAGGGCCGGATCATAACCCCGTGCCATCCTGTTCAAGTCACATGTACCTGAATATAAACACACCTACTTTGATTCAAACCATCGAATGAGTGGATTAAAGAATTAATTATTAAGCCCATGAGAGGCAAGGCCAGATTCTAAGCACCGTGTCACCAAGTCACAGCCTGATCCCTGGTATACAGGATTGTTGGCGAAAAACTAGTTAAAATGGTTATTTAAAGGCTGTTCTCCAAATTGCATCATCATTTCAGAAAATTGTTTGTTTATTGTGGTAGTGACATAGGGATTTGTATTGCTTGAATTGTTAGACACTATAAGAATACTAGTTTAGGAGTTAATAGAGGCGTAGGCACTATTATATGATTCACTCTCCTACTCCCTGTATAAATATTATTCATTCCATACCTTATTATCATAATTTTATTTTCTTACTATTCTTGACCGATGACTTGCTGTCGTTTTGACGACCTAGTATTGTTCACAAGGGGATGACGAAGTATATAAAGAAATGTTACCTCTTTATGACGTGGACGAGGTCGGAGAATAATCTTCAAGTGATTCCAGAAAGTACAGCACCCAATATTTTGTAGCTGAAACTATGTATATTAAGGAGATGTTATTGTAAAGACTTATTCAGTGTACTTTAGTTGGAGTTGTATAATTACAGTTTGTATTAATTAAGTGTTTTAGCATGACTTGCATTTTATCCTAAAATTGTACAGGCGAAAATCGCTGATACGGGTACGGTAGTATTCGTATAGGGCGTAGCCTGGAGATGTAGTTATGTAAGCACCCTAATTTTTTTAATTTTTTTAATTTATTAATATTGCTATTCTGTAATTTTTATGATTAATAAAAATTTTATTTATTTTTAGCTAATTATAATATATAATATAATAGAATTTATAATTATGTGTATTTATTTAATTACTAATATTGTACAAAAATATTTTTTTTTGGGTGTACAACTATTAATAGTGTATTGTATACTATTTCTAAAATTTATTGAGGTCCAAAACTAATTTTTAAATAGCCATACACCTATATATAAATAAAATAAATAGAAATTAAAATCCTAAAACCTAAACCCTACCCAAACCCAATAACCCAAACCAAATAACCCATTAACTAAACCCATTAACCTAACCTTCCCCCGTCCCCACGTACAGGATCCCTTCCCCCCTTTATATATATATACTTACATATATCTTATAAACCTAAACCACACCATCCCACGCCACTACCTTCACTCTGCCGCAATGCCGCTCGCCGGCCGACCGTCGACCACCGCCAGCAGCGTGGGAGCATTGCCGCAGCAGCCGCACGGCCGGCGGCAACAGCAGCAACAACAACAACAACAACAACAGCGGCAATAGTAGCAGTTACGACCTCCCTTCGCGCACAGCCACCGTCCTCCTCGTTTGTCCGATATGCGTCCTGTCTTTGCTGGTATGTTCAAAACTTAACCCTCTAGGATTCCCTTCAAGTGGAATAAATTTAGGCACCCCGGTTTGATCGAAAAATTGACCGAAAGTTGTCTGAAAAACTGTTCGAAAATAGTTCAGAAATTCAGTCCAAGTACCTATGTTCATGATCAATTTTCTACCATAGTTTAGAAATACATGTGACTGGGTACCCGTTGCATACGATGAAATATATGTAACTGGTTACCCGTTGCACACGGTAGGGGATAACACCTCATGACGGGATCCATATAGCACCAGTACATGAAATCACTGTGTCGGGAATCAATGTATACTATTCTAGAACAAGCATATATACAATATTATGAATTAAAAATAATCAGAGAAATATACTCGCCTGAAGTCCTGAGCAAAGTGTGTCTCTCATGCCCAAGCTGGTGTCTCACAACCTATATATGGTATGTTGCATCAATATACGGTTCAATAATGAAAATTAGGTTTTTATACATATACATAAGCCACATATAATAATAATATCTCAAAATAATATAATTATGATACCTTGGCCTTGCACCAATGCGTATTGCAACTACCTTGATACCCAATCTCAATACCTTGGATATTGACCCATACCTTGGTGATACCTTGGTACCCCAAGGTAACCCAACTCTAAATTAACTAATACATATATACTTATCTTAAACTAACTCTATAAACTAATACTAATATATATATATATATATATATATATATATATATATATATATATATATATATATATATATATATATATATATATATATATCAAGTTACCATAGATAATTACTAATAGGTACTAAGCTAACTAATAGGGTAAATATCTATACTATCAAGTAAAGATACTAACTGATACAAAACCTTGATAACTCATATATCCAACTAACTGCTTACACAACTAATAACTAACCGACTCTAACACCTTGACTGAAACCTAACCTTCTTGATATGAATAACTAGCTGAAACACTGAAAACTAACTAAACTTAACTAAAAATTAAACTAAAACACAAAGCCCAAATACTGAAACTATACACTGAACGAAATCTGAGACCGTGCTCGGCTTGTACAGGAAAAATATATACTGATACATGCAGTAGAACTGCACAGGGACTTGCTGACCCCGATACTGTGCAGTAAAAACTGCACAGTGAACTGTTGAACCCGACTGCACCCTGGGTGCAGGGCACAACAGCCCTAGTACTGCTCTCTGCCATATTGTGATGCAACTGCTGCTCTCTCCGAGTATAGCTGCACCTCCTCCTTGCCATTTCTGTCCAAGTGCATAGCATCTCCACGCTCCCTACTGTGCAATACAATGACTTCTGCTGCAGTGCTCTGTTTCCTGAAGGCTTCTACTACTAGCAGGTAATGCCCGGCTCTATGCTGCAGCTAAGCACGATACTGCATTGCTAAGTTCCCTGCTGTTGGCTACTGCCCAAGTTGGTCCCCCAGTGGACTAAATTGGGGCTGATACTGACTGATCTGCTGCTACAGCAGCTACCTCGAGTCTCCCCTCCTTGCTGACAAGCGCACCTCCACACACACAAACACAAAAGTTCACACAAACACAAACTCACAGATACCTACACATATACACAACTATGTATATGAACATAACCAATTATATATAGTTATCCCCATATAGATATATATATACCACCTGAATTCATATATATATATATATATATACACACACACACACACACACACACACACACACACACACACACACACACACATAGATCACTAGCTATGTATGTATATACTTATCCCCACATATATGTCAACAATATATATATATATATATATATATATATATATATATATATATATATATATATATATATATATATATATATATATATATATATATATATATATATATAGTCACACATATATACACAAACATATATATATAGAGACATATACTCATAGTTATTATATATATCTAGATACTCCTATTATATACACATATAGACACACGCCTATACGTAAATCCAAAATACACTAATACATAAACTATATATCATATAAAGAGCTTACATATACATAATTACACATGCACGTATAGGAAAATGGGCCAAACAATAAATACATGGATCGCATCGCACCCATATCACGCTTTCTCTATGATACGCTTGCGATACGGCTCCAACACACAACTAAACGTATCCCAGAGGACACGTACAAGTCCTATACATAATTTATGAATAATACTTGTAGTAATTTATGACTGAGGTCTTGAGCGTATTCTGGGCCAAATAGCCTTATCACGTACCTTTGCAAATATAGCCTGAGTTGGCGTATTTCGAGGAGATAGCATACGGCGTGCTCCTATAGTTAAAAATAGCCTGGTTGGCGTATTTCGAGAAGATAGCATACGGCGTGCTCCTATAGTTAAAAATAGCCTGGTTGGCGTAAAATGCCAGGATGGTGACGTGAGCGTATTAGCCCTAGTTTTAGCTCTCCCAGTCATTAAAAGTAGAACCAAATCTCGTGCATTAAATGCAGAGATCTGCCCCCATCTCGGCATTAACTGCAGAGACGTGCCTCGAGTTCTGTATGAAGAACAGGTTTTGACGTGGCGTCTGATTTTGTCTTATCTTGAGCGTAAAAACTCATCTCTTCCTGTATAAAATAGGCAGCGTATTCCTTGAATGCGTAAACAACGTCTTATATCAAGGATTATGTCACTAAACGACAGTCTAGATCTTTATGCAGAATCATTATTACAGTTATCCTCTCGATCGTCGTGCAGTACTCTTTGTCAGGAGTCAGGTTCACTATTTTGTCTGACAGGTTCATTCGAGGAATACGAAGAGTTCCTCGTACAACTTCACGCTGCATTAAAAGCAAATATATTTTACGCTGGAGTGGCAATGTAGTAACCTTTTTACGCCAAAGCAGTCTGGAAGTACTGCCTTACGCGGGTTATTTTGGAGCTTTATTTTACGCTGAATAAAGTTGGAGCTCTGCTGTACGCCAATGGCTCTGAAGTCATCTTTTATGCCACACAGTGCTAGAGCTCTATTTTATGCTGGATAGCGTTGAAGCTCTGTTTTACGCGGGCTTCATGCATGTTGGGGAGTTTTTTATGCGTATAATATCCCAGCGTATTTTTTATGCTTCTACAAGACCCCCTTCAAAGTTTTCAAATTCCTCATAATTTGAAATACTTTGAATGAAGCATGAAATGGTCAAATTTGACTCGTTCTGCGAGGCTGATTTCTCGGCAAATTTTAGGAATTTATTGGGATTTGGTATGTTCTCTTCTGCCTATATAAAGGCAAGTGAGTGAACCTGTTTTTCTATACTTCCTTCACCAAAAGAGATGGTTGCCGAGATCCATGGGGCTGTCCTGAGGAAGAAGAAGATCATGTTCTTCCAGCATGTAAGGAGCCAAAAAAAGAGACGTCTTCAAGCAAATATCCTCTGCAACGATGGATCATGGAAGGATATCATAGCTTTCTTTGCTCGGGATAATCAGCAATTTCATATGGCGATTCGTCCAGGAGAGAGGAAGGGTCTCATTCGACCACACAGCTTGCTAGCTGTATTTTCCCCTATTATGAAGCTGGACATAGGTAGGCAGCTTGGCCCTGTCTTCCAGTATTGTGTTGGGTCTGAATCCCTAACACAATTCTAGGGTGTGGCTGCCTTGGCGTATGAAGGGTGGCTTGAATAATACATGCCCAGTTTTGTATCCTCCCGCTATTGATTATTTTCTTGTTCATCGGTCGAAGAAGCCGATGAAGTGCCGTAGAAGAAGAAAAGATCTGCATCAATATGAGAACCTGGCATAACAGATTCCCAGTGTGATCTTTAAGGAGAAATCCTTTATAAAAAAAGGATTTTCATCATATGTAATCATGAAAATGAAAAATCCTTTGTAAACTGGATTTCCATCATATGTAATCATGATTAATAGATTTGTCTTCTTTTACGCATTGTTATTTTGCCATATTTGCTGTGAGAAAGTCTGATAATGTGCAGCTTCGACTCGTCTGAGAAATTTTACGCTGACTCTGATAAACGCTTATCCGGTCACGTTCCGACTTTTATGCGTAACGAAAGATGCGTAAAAAGCTCCTTAGCATTAAGTTGTCTTGAAGAGCCAACTGTCATGCTATTTTTGGATGTGGAGTCGCATAGAATTCTGAACTGTCACTTCTCTGATACGAAGAATTTTTGTTCACACCATCATCTTCAAGAATGGTTTTCCCGAAAATCCCTTGAAATAGGGCGAGAAATGTCCGCCGAACAGGCCATATTTGAACTTTAGATGTAAAAGATTTTGGCTAGACTTCGAATGAACTTCCAATGGCCCAAGAAGAAGAGTCATCTTCAATGCTGACATATGTGTGTGTTTCAGGCACTTGGAATATTTTGTAGCCAAAAAAGGAGCATCTTCTGCGTAAACCCTTGTAATTGGCCATCTGCAGCTTCTGAGTGTAAAACTGTAGATTTGTAGCTTCTGAGCGTAAAACCGTAGATTTGTAGCCTCCAAGCGTAAAAAGCTCCTGAGCGTAAAACCGTAGATTTGTAGCCTCTGAGCGTAAAATCTTCTGAGCGTAAAACCGTAGATTTGAAGCCTCTGAGCATAAAACCGTAGATTTGTTACGCGGTATGACTGTTCGTCTTCTTTTTCAAATGATAGGCTGACGTGGTCCCAAATCATAACTGACTATTAAATATCGAATTTGGTTAGGGATTCGAAGAGTTATCAGAACTCTATAAATAGCCCAAGGTCTTGAGAGAGAAACCCTTCATCTGTCTTTGCAAAATCCTTCGTCTCTTTGAGAACTCTTCGTCTTTGTCTCTTTTCTGAGAACTTTGAGCTTCGCCATGGCACCAAAACAGGCTTCTACTGCTAAGGAAAAGAAAACTGCTTCCTCGTCCCGCTCTTCGGCTCAAGCACGAGCAACTCCCATTAGGCCGAGCGAGCCCCGATCTGAACGAAGTGCTCCTCCGACGAGATGTGCTCCGGGCATCACATGTAAACGACTTCGAGAGGAATAGAGGACCTTTCGCATACGTTGTACATGTATGCGAACCAATACGCCCATATTTCTAATGTGTCAGCGTAAGAACTCCATCTTTTTGCAGTCTGGCGTAAAAACTCAGACTGTCGAAACTTGATGTATACTACAAACTTTGAGTTTTACGCGCTGGATATAAATTTTGGCGTAAAAACTTTATTTTGGCAGTCTGGCATAAAAAACTCAGACTGTTAGATTTTGGCGTATTCTGCCAACCTTGAGTTTTATGCACTGAAAATAGATTCCAGCGTAAAACTCAAGTTTTTTTGCAGTCTGGCATAAAATCTTAGACTGTTAGTCTTTGGTGTATATTGCAAGAGTGTAGCGTCTAGCGTAAAAAAACTGACTTGTTTTCTTGTATTTTGCAGTGGACTTGCAGATCCCTCCTTTGGCTGAAGTGATGGGCTCTGCTGCTGGGATGCTGAATTCCAATTATCTGGAGGACTTGTCCCATGTGACATTCCCCATCTCTGGAACCGAGTATCCTCAAGAAAGAGGAACTCTGATTTCATCCCAAGGAGAACGAATACTGCTGAGTATGATCAGTGGGAAGCCCCTGACATACATAGATGGGACTGAATATAAGAAACTAGATTTTTTATTCGGGGATGTTATCGATAAACAATCCCAGACTAAGTCCAAGAAGGAGAATTGGGTGTTTACTACTGAGGGCACGGTCATGTATCTGCCCAGGATGCCCAGAGATTACCCTATATCGGCATTCTTCCATGCCACACATCCTAGGAAGATGATGTGGACTCTGACTCCAGATCTTCATGGGCGGCCAGGGAAGATCTCATACAAGAAAGTATCGAGCCGAGGAGTCTTTGTGAGCAGTCATTCAGGCCCTGTTATGCCTTTCAGAGGATTACTGCCGGGCAGCGTCCCTAGTGAAGATACTTTACTGATTCAATCGGTTCAAATATCGACTTTCTGTAATGACTTTATGGGGCAGGGAGGAGTGTACCCTAAGGTTAACCCTCGGACCAGTGGATGGCTTAGCCCCGGGAATCTTCGATGGGCCAGTTTAACTGCCTGGGCCGTGAAGCACTTCCAGGTGGAGCTGGAAAATATTGGTTTGTTTGCGGTTGTGAGTGCCACTAGTGTTGGACTGCCTGTCAATCCCAACTTGTTCTTAGCCTTGATGGAGCGATAGAACTCGCTCACTGGGACTTTCGCCACTCCGCTTAGAGAGTTGGGCCTGGTCCTTCATGAGATGGCAGAAATTTTAAAGCTGCTAATGGGGGACACTCCTTATGAAGAGTACGTTCCACGAACAGGAAGCTGAGGGATACAAACCCTCGGGCAGTGGCGGTGTACCAGGAGCTGATGTGCCACTATCTTGCCTGCACCACTTTCTACAAAGAGCCCTCTGATTTGGCTTATATCAACAAGTGGGCATCCTACCTCTTCTTCCATCAGGCCATAAATGTTAAGCCGGACAAGGTTGTAGATAGCAGAGATAAGCCCTTGAACCTCCTGAGCATGCTTAGTGCCAACACGGTCGATGACCTCATTGAAGACGCAGGGGCTTCAGATTATATTCTCGATGAGGAGATAGGGGGTTATCCTGTAGGCACTAAAGCCTTTAGTTATATGAGGCATTGTCTCAAGCCGCTGTCAAGGGAAGCTCAACTGGCTGGCTTCCTCTCTGTCTGGCTACGCCGATGGGTAGTGCCTGACATCGCGTCTGCGGATCGCATCCATCGCAATACCATATGGCCCGCAGTGCATTTGGTGTTTGGAGCAAGATTGGGCCTGCTTTCCGCCATGGTATGTAGAATACAAGCTGGCCTGAGGGCCTTTACTGATGGGCTGCTTGTAGATGATACGCAGCGTGAAGGATATCCAGAGTGGAATTACCATTCCTATATCTGATGGGATGGTTAATCCTTCACAATACTAGAGTGATGTCTCCCGGCTCTGTCAGCGGTTCGGAAAATAACTTCTTGTTGAATTACAAGAATTTTCTTTGGAATGTGGCTAGCGTCATAGATTGCCGGCGAGCATTAAACTTTGCCCATGGCTGAAAGCTCTTCTGTACCGTCCCCCCCGTATATATCAATCAACAGGGGACGACACTTCAGGATGCAGGCCAAGGGATGACTATTCTTTCTCCTGAAGCCTTTTACTGGTTGGTCTGCATTAGACCTTCCCACTTGCTGTACAGAAGTGAGGACCACTGCTACTTGGAGCCTTATTTGCCTAACCGGTTCGCCAGGCAATTTGGGTACGACCAGTTGCATATGGGAAATCCTATCACCAGCTTCAAGTCCAAAGGTGAACTTATTGATAGAGCCAGAAGATGGAGATATTTTATCACGGGATGTACCGGAGCATTCTTTGCTGTGCCCGCTACTTCTCTCTCCATGGAGTTGCGCATTCTTCACTCGTACGTGCAGTTTTATGCGTCCATCAATACCTTCCATCGCGATTTTGATGTCTGTGGAAGTTTCAGGATGCCCTCCCGAAAGTCCACTGGAAGGGAGGAGATACCGTCTGTTTTCTCGGATGAAGGTGAAGACACTACCGGGGCAGACGAGTACTTGTTGATAATACGAGAGGCGTAATAGCTCCGCCGGCAGAGCCTCTCGTCATCTCAAATAAGCGAAAGGCTTCCACTCTGAAAGAGCCTTCCCCCCGCAAGAAGAAGACAGTCAGGGGTCCGAAAAGGGTTTCCACCAAGGGGGCTTCTAGGAGTGAGCCTGTTGCTTCCCCTGTTAGGGATAATTCTTTGATTATAGGTCCTTCACCTTTTAGAGAGGGAACCTCCACAGTTCCAGCTGACAGCAATGGAGATTCTTTGCTCGCGGTTGCTGCCGCTACTACCGCTACTGGTAGTGTTTCAAGGTCGCCTTCGAGACCGAGCATATTAAGAATCAATATACCCTTATCCAGACAAATAATGGGAATAATCCCTCCTTCGTCTGTAAGTATTTCCAGCGAGATTCCGCCCGATGAGCCTCGAGTGGATCTGGGTGACGACTGGGATGACTACCCTCAAACGTCAGTTGGTGCACCATCTTCTCCAGGTATGACAGCTTTTTTAACATCATTAAGAAATGATTTAGCTATACAAGCTGCAGACGCAACATACATACCATCGGCCATGGGTAAATGTTGTCTTTACGCTTCTTTCAGGAAAATTAACATCAAATTGATATTAACTTTCTCTTGTCTTCTTTTCAGGCGAAGACATCTCTGGAGAGGGCGGAGTTGACACAACTTCTGACTTTGTTGCGGATCCGGCTGATGAAACGGCGGTGTTCGATGTCGAAGAAGCATGCTTTGAAGCTGCCGATCTTTTATCCGCAACATTCTCGGATGTTATCCCGCCAGTAGCAGTCCAAATAACATCAGAGGAGGATGAGCCCATTATCTCGACTATGCCTCATTCGTTGAGTATGCCACCAGCTTCAACTGTTGTCACTACCCCATTTCCAGAGTCGGGTAATTTTTTTTTTAATTTGGTTAATTATGTATTTATTATAAATATTTGTATTTATATTTAATTGATGGTTGTATTATTTTTTTATTAATTATTTTAAGGTTTTGGCTAGCCTGGACCCATGTCAGACCCTAGTGGACCCATGTCCGACCCAACCAACACCCTTGTGAGACCTATTTTTGGGTTTAGAATTATTATTATATTTTATTTTAGTTAGTTGGAGAGATTAGGAGTTAGTTTGAGTGCTTTTGGAACCCCAAACCCAAATCCTAATTTGTATGACTTTAGGAGAGGGTGTTTTGGTCTTTTGGTTTAATGGAAACCCTTCTTTTATACACTTGGCCAGCCCCCCCCCCCTCTTTCCAGACCCGACCAGTAGCCCCCCTCCTTATTTCTTCACTCCTTCATTCTTCTTCTTCTTCTTCTTCTCCATTCTCCACTCTTCCTTCTTCTTTCCTTCTTCCAACTTCAAGTAAGTGCTCCATTTCTTCTCTTTCTTCTTCTATTTTTCATGAATGTGAACTCTAACCATTTGATTTTCCCTAACCTAGGTGGGTAGAGCTTAAATTTGGTGTTGGAGCTTGGGTTGGAAGCTTGGAAGCTTGGTGTGTTGGATTTGGAGCTTTTTGGAGACTTTGGCTTGGGATTCCAACTCCCAAGAGGTAAACCCTAATTTTTTCCCTTATAATTACTCTAATATAGTGTAATTAGTAGTTTAGAACCTTCCTAGACCTTAGGGCTACCCGTGGGAGGAAGTTGGAGCAAGTTTGGTTGTGTTTGGAGACTTTAACATTAGGTTTTGTGTCAATTTCGAGTAAAATCCGAGATTGGCCCAATTTTGGGTGATGGCCTAGGTTAGATGGACCTAGGTAGACATTGTCGAGTGTCTTGAGGGTTAGTACGTGTCTCCGTTCGGACACGTGAAGTCGTATCGCGGAGAAATGGGCGTTTCGGGCATTTTCGTCGTCGTCGGTTCTATGTGCGTGCGTGTTTTTGCCACGGACCTAGAATCGACGAGTTAGCATTTTTTTTAGGATCTAGACATCGTTTAAATCCGTGGGTAAATTTTGGGCCGATTTCGAGTAGGTTTGGTGTGCGTTTCAGGAGGTTTTGCGAACCGCACACCACGTATTCGTCGAAATGACCGAACAGCCATTTCGACTTGGTTTTTTAGTTTTGGGCTTGTGCGCGCGTTGGCTTAGCTACGGGAAGTGTGTGCTAGAGTTCTCGGGTTATATTTTATATATATATATGTGTGTTTGTGCGTGTAGGGGTCGTTGGGCGTGCGTTGGTGGGGTGTTGTGTTGTGTGTTGTGTGTTGTGTTGTGTGTTGTGTATGTTGTGTTTATATATGTATATATATGAGTATATATATAAATGTGTGTGTTTATATATATATATATATATATATATATATATATATATATATATATATATATATATATATATATATATATATTTGTGTGTGTATATATATATGTTTATGTGTAGTTGTGTGTGTGTTAGTGTGCGTGAGAGTGCGTGTGTGAGGGTGTGTGAGATTGAGTGTGTGTTTGTGAGCGTGTGTGTGAGTGTGTGGTTATATATATATATATATATATATATATATATATATATATATATATATATATATATATATATATATATATATATATATATATATATAGGTATATTTATATATATATATTTGTGTGTGTGAGTATGAGTGAGTGTTTGTGTATAGGTGTGAGTGTGTAGTGTAGTATAGTGTGAGTGCTTGTGTGTGTTTGAGAGGTGTGTGAGTGTGTTTGTGTGTGTGTGTGTATATATATATATATATATATATATATATATATATATATATATATATATATATATATATATATATATGAGTAGATGATTATTATGATTCAGCTTCTAGTATAGTATCATCTGATTTTCTGGCACGACACAAACTGGTATTTCTGGATTCATTTACTTGCGACACGTATATTTCATGTTTCTGGCCTCTATTCTGGAATCACCTACTGGCATCACTACAGGCATCACTCATGTTTCTGGCTGGACTCATACTTGATTTACGTGTCCGGTCTTGGATTCACTTGTACTAGTCGGGACGGTGAAATACTCGAGTAGACATGTAAATATTTCCATCTGGAATCACTGGAATCACCCCCTCCGGTCTAATCTGGAATGATAGCAGCCGTGCACCCAGTGCGCGGTGAGCCGTACTTACCCCCTAGCCGTTTATATGTCGAAATAGGTATTTCAAAGACACGAGTTCATTCTTTCTAGTCTGGACTCTCTTGCATTTCTTGCTGGTCTCACTTATAGTTTCTGGACTTGACTCATTACATGTATTTTATGCTGGACTCACTACACGTTCTTGTGCACATACTTGATCTTAGTTTAGATTTCTTATATTTTACAGTCATTACTATCTTGCTTCTGATATTCATGCATCTTTACCTTTATGCACCAGTGATATGTATATATTTTCTTGTTTCATACTTTATTTCCTTTACCTTGCTACTTGCTACAACTGTTTTATAGTTTTTATCATTTAACTGGAATTGCTGTTAGAGGTGTACTTGCTCCAGTCTTGACTGGACATATTTTTCCAGAGTATCCGGAGGATTGGTGTCCGACGTTTTATGGACCTCAGCCTGTCGATGGTGCAGACATGGACCCTCTAGTTTAGGAGTAATTTTTAGCTTGGTAGCCGGGATCACTAGGACATGTTGTTATTTTGATTAGCTTTTAGCACCAGGTTTATCCCCGGTTTTGGATTGAGACCTTGTATTGTATATGATTTTGGATATTGTTGTATTATTATTATTATTATTGATGTTGTGGTATTTTAGCAGCAGTTGTTTAGACTTTGTAGTTGTTAGACTTCTGTGTTATCTTATAGTGCTTAGATTCATGATTGAGTACCTGTGATTATCATTATGATATTGCTCCTCCATTTGGAGTTGAGATCTTGACAGGTTTATATATTGATTATGTGAGATTGTTAGTAGACCTAGACAGCGTTCTACCACCGATGCTGCGGTGTAGGCTGGACATACCCATGACTCATGCCCGATTTTTTGGGTCGTGACAACCGTTGCTGGTATCCCTTCTTTTGTCATGCCCTCCGTTGAAGCAACGACTGTGGCAACATCCTCTGCAGTTATTTCTGAAGGGAGATTTACCGGTATTGCAGCCACTCCCAACGTACATCCGCTCTTTGCTATGCTAGTTGAACAATGCACTAGCATATTCTACCATACTTTGAAGGAGTTGATATCCATGGTGCTGGAGAAGAACCTAGGCTTTGATGCTCTGCGGACGTCCTCTCAGCTTACGATAGCGCCAATTAGAAATTTTAATGACGCTGAAAGAGCTGCTGCGTTAGAGCAAATAGTTAATGGTTTAGAACAACCCATTAACGAATATTTGCAACTATCCCGAGGCAGCATCGACGATCCGGTTCAGGCTGAGTACGACTCCTTAACTCCGAAACTTGCTGAACAGATGGAATCACTAAACAAATCCATCCAGAACAGCAACAAGAGATGGATAACGAGCAAGCTATCTTGGTGGAGGTCATTCCTCAGCTAACTAAGTGCTAGACCGAATGTGAGGGAAATGAAGCGAGGGTTCGCAAATTGGAAGCTGAACTCACTCAGGCAAGGGAGAGGCTTCTCAAGACGTCGACAGTTCGAGATGTGCTGAAGGGCCAAGTGAAGATAGTTGAGCAGAACTTGAAACATGCGGGTGTCATCCACGTCAATTTTGTTGATGCTTGGTCTGAACTATCTCGATTGAGCGATGATGAGGCACGGCTGGAACGGGCTCGTACTAACATCTTAAACTCCAGAAATGAGAGGATGGCTGCTTTGGTGCGACAGATCAGGGATTTAACTACTCCTCCCCAATGATGTACTTTTTTGCTTCTTTTGTAATTTGCTATTCCCAGAGATAATAAAGATACTTATTCTTGACTTTGTGGACCCATCATTTTAGAATATACATGATAGGCTAAGATGAAAGTGATATCAGAGGTAATATGAACATGATATACTTTCGTTAAGGCTTGGCTGAATGTAAATCTATTCATGAGTAATATGAACCTAACAGAATATAATCCAACTAAATTTGTATACAAAACACTATCAGAGGTAATATGAACATGATAGGTTTACAAATTAGTTAAGCAGATATATTCAGAGGTCATATGTACCTAATAGAATATGATCCAACTAACATTTGTAAGTAGTATCGTCAGAATGGAATCTTCACTATACTCTGCTAAGCAAAGGAGATCAAGCATAGTACTTCTTCAGAAAATTATCGTTGATAGGAGCCATTATCAAAACTTCATTAGGCTTGGCTCATCTATAAGCGCCATTTTGAGAATGCTGTTTCAATCACATGAGGGCCCTTTCTTTCTTTACGATTGTTTGTACGAACTTCGGATATCGTACCAGAGGTAATATGGACGTAGTACAATATCATGTTTGTTGAGGACATCCCACTGGGGGATCTTTGGTTGACCTATTATTTGTTGCACACGTTAAGTGCAAATAATAAATTCGAAACAAGACCTATCAGAGATAGTATGGACGTGATAGGTTTTGTGGGTAGAAAAGACATCCTGCTGGGGAATAAAATGTGGACCCACTACTTTTTGCGCCCGTTAGTACAAGTAATGGGTTTGAGACAAGTCCTACCAGAGATAATATGGATGTGGTAAAATATGACTCTGTGGGGATAGTGGAGAGACATATTTCAGATGTAATATGAACATGACCTGACTTTTTCTTCGTTGGGGAAAATGAGGATAGTTCAGAGATAATATGGACATGAACCGTTCGTTTCCATTACGAGCATCCCACTGGAGAATTTTTGTGGACCTATTACTTCTTGTGCACGAGAGTACAAGTAATAAATTTTAAGACAAGCCCTGCCAGAGGTAATATAGATGTGGTAGTTTTCGTGGACCTAACATCACTGGCGTACTTAGAGTTAAGTACGGGAGCTAAGTTGAGATAAAAACGGATATCAGAGGTAATATGGACATGATAATCGATAGTCGAATCCGGAAGGTTTGGTCAGAGGTAATATGGACATGACAAACTCATCCTGAGAGAAATATTATGACAGCAGTTCAGAGGTAATATGGACGTGAACTAATGTCCGAACAACTCATTTGAGGAGTGATTCGTTGAGTGTGGTCTATCCAAACATGAAGATAAACCAAAGGATTGCTCCACTAGGAAGATTGATGGGACGATAGCTCAGAGGCAAATATGAGCATGGCTAGCGTCTAACGAGGTTGGTTTGAATAGTCACTGCGGGAGTGTGCAAGTGGACCTGAGGATTGCTTTGCTGGGGAGATTTTGAAGATCCACCATCCATTGCGTATCCGAGACTCTTGGATACGGATGATGGCCTTTTACAAGAATTTGAAGGAGAAAATGTTATACATAGGCGCTTGCTGGGGATAAAGAATTAAGAGTTGATTTGTACATCTGGGTTGTCCCACTGGGGATGAGGGGAGTACAAGTCTAGTTTAGACATAGTACTTCTTTTTAGGAACTTGCCATTTTGATGGGCAATAATATTTGTTCATAGGTGAGATGGACACGACAAACTCTTGAGTTGTGACCCTACTGGGGATGGTGGTATATATCTGCTCAGAGGCAGAGTATAACCTGCTTAGAACTCTGCGAAAGAATTTTAGTGGACTTATCATCATGGACATACTTTAAAGCTAAGTATGGATGACAAGTTGAAACGACTGACACCATCAATGGCCGTAGGAAGTCGATGGGCCAAAATATTTGCTCAGAGGTAAGATGGACATGGCAAAACTCTTAGGTTGTGGACTTATTACCTATGGCGTACCTTAAGTACAGATAATAAGCTAAAATGACTAGAACTACCAGGGGTTATGCGAACGTGATAGTAAAAAGCCGAAGAGCAGAACTTTACTCAGTGGTAATGTGGATGTGGTAAGATATGACTCTGAGGGGGTGAAGAAACATAGGACAAAGATAATATGGAGGTGACCATTTTGGTGGTGATGGATTTACTCTGCCGGGGAAAGTGAAAAGATGTAGTTCAGAGGTAATATGGACGTGAACTAATCGATAGCAACAACTTGGGAGGTTTGCTCAGAGGTCACATGGACATGGCAAAAACTCAGCTGGGGGAAGAAATGTTTGGACAACAGTTCAGAGGTAATATGGACATGAACCGATGTCCAAAAAATTCACTGGAGAGTGTTTTAGGGACTCATCATCGGCACTTTTTGAAGGAGCAAATTGCCACGTTGGAGTGAGATCAATTTGCGGTGACCGTCTCTTCGTTTATAAATACAAAGTGATGACTTTGGCATCGATCAACTCCTGGATTCTTCTTTTCATTACATAGTATGCCTTTGTGGGTTGATAAATGTACCGATGAAAGAGACAATATTCTGGGTTATCGACCTTGCCATCCCTTTCATGGTATCTGATGTTGGGTAGCCGAAGCTTGTTTTCCTTCATCAATATAGTGAAGATTTCAATGATGGCATCATCATTGAAGGAGAAAGTCCCCTTTGGCTTTCGGGATCCTGATGCCTGAGTCGTACGGTCTTCAGGGAAGACGGTCGTAGTTGCATCATCTTCGGACACAAAGGGAATTCTACCCCCAGCTTTGGATGCTGCCATGTTTTGTCGAGGGAGACTACCCCCAGACATGTCGTTGTCTGGTTCTTCTTCATCTTCTTCTTGTTTGCCTTTGTCCACAGAAGTTAATTTAGAAGGACCTGCCTTTGGTATTACAGGATCAGACTCTGGAGGTTTGGAGTTTGCAAGAGATGCGGTATACCCTAACCCAAAACAAGTTCGTTGACAGTAAGGATCACCATGCAACGATATTCGTCTGCCTTTTTCATAATTGAGGCCTTGCTTCAACTTCAGATCATAATCCATGTTTTGCATAATCTTCAAAGCCTGTGGGTTATATCTGTGAACTTGCATTTTTCCAGCATCAGACTCGCGAGAATCTTCTTGTACAATCGGTCTATTCCGTATTCGACCGAAGATTATTTGATGCTGATCATCGCGAGCAGGTAGAACAATAAAGATAGAATCTTCATGTGGCCCATATGTCATGACAACATTAGATGTTGACGCTACTTTCCATATGATCTCCCCACGCTTGGTAGTTAGGGGCACTGAGTCTTCATTTTGACCCCTGTCTTTGTATTTTTGGATCAGAAAATCACTCAAATCAGGAGGAGAAGAAGAAGAAGGCTTATTCTACCTTTTTACATCAGTAGGCCTGTGGAGATTGGGAACCATAACTCTCTCCCTGCCATAAGAATACAGCAGTTCAGCCATGTGAGTAGCATACGATCCATCATCCATCTGAGGAGCATATGTTCCCGTAAATCGGGTCTTGTTTACGCGGACGGGCTTATCCTGGCGTAATCTGGAGCCTTGCACAGGTTTGCGCAAAATATGGGAAGTCCTCAAACGGCCTCCAGCATCACGCGTAATCTGAAGAGCGGGCAACTTCTTCTCTTGGTGGCGTACAAGCCTAGAGATCGGGAGATTTGCCACTCTTTTTCCCTTGATGTGATCCAAGGGTCCATTTGCCTCCTTATAGATGGAAGATGTATTTTTACGCGCAGGGCGCGTTTGAAATTTCTGAACTGGCGCTGAGGCCTTGTCAGAAATTATGTCTGCCACGTCACAGATGGGAGACGAGACTTTACGCGCAGGGCGCGTTTGAAATTTCTGAATTGGCACTGAGGCCTTGTCAGAAATTTTGTCTGCCATGTCACAGACGGGAGACGAAGTTTTACGCGCAGGACGCATTCTAAACTTTTGGATTGGTACTGGGGCATTGCCAGAAGCTTTATCTGCCACGTCACGGACGGGAGACGGGTTTTTACGCACAGGGCGTATAGGTTATGATGTCACAACCTGGTTGGTCGGAGAGAGAGAGAGTCTGCAGGAAGGGTAGAGGATGTCCGGGGCATCCATACTTTATGCAGCTTCCTGTTGTCCTGGAAAGAGAGGGAATGAGAGCTATCCCCGACGTGAAGCATGTCTTCATAAGCAGATTGGTCGAATTGGACAATTAAAGTCTTCTTGGTTGATCTGACGGATATAGCATCATGTTGAGCAATGACTTTCTCATCAGATGAGAAAGTAATCCCCAGCAGAGTCGCCATCTTGTGTTTGATGATAAATAAATAGGGGGTTTGTACGAAGCTCTTTTGGTTTACAAACTCTGGCTATTAAACTCTCCTGGTATACAAAACACTATCAGAGGTAATATGAACATGATAGATTTTGAAAATTCACCTGGCGAGTCACCATTTTGTTTGAGATAAAATAAATAGAGGGTTTGTACGAAACCTTGTTGTTTACAAACAAGAAAAAGAGTACAATTAATCCTATACGAGGATATTAAGTACAATAAAAATGATTCTGGGAAAATATTGCTATAGGAGTCTGATCTGCGGTCGATCACTTTGTCCCTTGGACCACACGATGACGAAGAAGTATTGTAGAAGAAAGAGAAGCTTCAAAGATTGCATGAGGGATTGAACTCTCGTTGCCAAAGTTATCAATCAACACTTTCTGTATGTGCTCCCTCTCTGATCTCCTCTATGTTTTTCTCCACTAATTCTGACCTCTCCCCTCTCTCCTGTGACCGGAAGTCTCTATTTATAGAGCCCGAACACAGTAACTGTCTAGTCGGCGTAGAAGCCAAACAACGGAGAGAGTTGCACCTTTTACGCGGTGGTTATAATAACAGCTACCCACGTCTGAATGATCTCCTGAATCCGCGTGTGACGTGTGTCACATTATGAGGTAACGTGTATAATCACTCATCGAAGATCATGACATGCAAGCCACGTAGGTAACTGCCCCTTGCGTAAAGATGGTTGGCATAAAAGCCAAATAACTGTCTCATTGGCGTAAAAGCCAAATAGCTGTCCTGTTGGCGTAAAAGCCAAGTAGCTGTCTTGTTGGCGTAAAAGCCAAGTAGCTGTCTTATTAGCGTAAAAGCCAAGTAGCTGTCTTATTGGCATAAAAGCCAAATAGCTGTCTTGTTGGCGTAAAAGCTAAGTAGCTACATAATAGATAACCAGCGTAGAAATAGCCAATTATCCTTCTTGACTGAGGTCTTGAGCGTATTCTGGGACAAATAGCCTTATCATATACCTTTGCAAATATAGCCAGAGTTGGCATATTTCGAGGAGATAGCATACGGCGTGCTCCTATAGTTGAAAATAGCCTGGTTGGCGTATTTCGAGGAGATAACATACGACGTGCTCCTCTAGTTGAAAATAGCCTGGTTGGCGTAAAATGCCAGGATGGTGACGTGAGCATATTAGCCCTAGTTTTAGCTCTCCCGGTCATTAAAAGTAGAACCAAATCTCGTGCATTAAATGCAGAGATCTGCCCCCATCTCGCGCATTAACTGCAGAGACGTGCCTCGAGTTCTGTATGAAGAATAGCTTTTGACGTGGCATCTGATTTTGTCTCATCTTGAGGGTAAAAACTCATCTCTTCCTGTGTAGAATAGGCAGCGTATTCCTTGAATGCGTAAACAACGTCTTATATCAAGGATTATGTCACTAAACGACAGTCTGGGTCTCTGTGCAGAATCATCATTACAGCCGTCCTCTCGATCGTCGTGCAGTACTCTTTGTCAGGAGTCATTGTTTTGTCTGACAGGTTGATTCGAGGAATACGAAGAGTTCCTCGTACAACTTCACGCTGCATTAAAAGTAGACATATTTTACGCCGGAGTGGCGATGTAGTAACCTTTTTACGCCAAAGCAGTCTGGAAGTACGGCCTTACGCGGGTTGTTTTGGAGCTCTGTTTTATGCTGAATAACATTGGAGCTCTGTTGTACGCCAATGGCTCTGAAGTCATCTTTTACGCCACACAGGCTAGAGCTCTGTTTTACGCTGGATAGCGTTGAAGCTCTGTTTTACGCGGGCTTCATGCATGTTGGGGGTTTTTTACGCGTATAATTCTCCAGCATATTTTTTATGCTTCTATACACGTATCTAATTATGGACATAATACTAGTCACTAATAAACAATCAAGTATCAATTAGATCTATTAGATCAATTGACAAGCACTACATGTGCCAATCTCAAAATTCCCCAAAAATTGGTACCAAATTGGTCATAACTTCCACCGTAGGTCTCCAATTGACCCAAAACCAAATCCTATGGGTAGCCTATGCATGTGGGTTGGTTTCTTATGGTATAATCTCATATCTAAAGTCTAATAGAAGGAGAAAAACTGAATTGTACCTATTGGGAGATGGATTCACAATAAAAAGTCCCCAATTGACAAGTAACTCCTCTCCTTGTAGATCTTGACCTCCTCTTCATTGATCCTTGCTTCCTTCTTGTAGATCCTTGGTGTAGCAACCTCAATGGTGAATTTGGAAGGGGATTGGTGAAGAATTGGTAGAGAATTGATGAGGGAATAGAGGGAATTTGGAGTGGGAAATTGTATATCTAGAATTGGAATTTGGAATGAATGAAATAATTTTCTCTCTCCTCAAGGAGGGGCTGGCCTATATACACTCTTCATGCTATGTGAAATAACACAAATACCCCTTGGGGCCTCTCATGAAGAAAATAATTATGGAGGGAAGGTTCTAGTATAATGGTTTCACTAATTAATTAAGCCTCTTAATCCATGGGCCTAATTCATGGGCTCAACTTAGACTAGTCCAAATATTTGTTTCATGCCTTCTAATTAAATGGTTAGGTCCACTACACAAGTCCAAATAAATCTACACTAGAAACAAATAATAACACAATAAATAAATAAATCATGCCATGCACAAATATTAATTATAATAATCCTAAAATAATTAATACCCATTAACAATTACCAAACTACTCTTGGATGAAAATATGAGAGTGACAAACCTACCCACCTTAGAAAAATTTTGTTCTCGAAATTAAGGAAGAAACTATCTACCAAAACAAATAATACAATGTAAGAAAGAATTATACCTCACGGCTCGAACAGATACGGATATCGCTCGCGCATCTCGGTCTCTCGCTCCCAGGTACTCTCTCCTGGCGAGTGATGCCTCCACGCGACGCGCACCAAAGGAATTATCTGGTTCCTCAGCACCTTCTTTCTCTGATCCAGTATCTCCACTGGCTTCTCTGGATAGCTGAGAGTTAGGCCCACCTCTATCTTCGAATGATCCAATACATGACTGGGATCTACCACGTACCGTCTCAACTGTGACACATAAAATACGTTGTGCACTCCCTCCAATGTAGGTGGTAAGTCTAGTCTGTAAGCAACTACACCGACCCTCTCAAGAAAACTGAAAGGATCGATGAATCGTGGACTAATCTTGCCGCCTCCACCGAAATAAATCATGCCACGTGTCGGAGAAATCCTCAAGAAAACCAGACCACCAACCTAGCACGAAACACAACCTTAGCATTCTAACAAGCAACTATCAAACACAAGCAAGACAAAACTTAAAGCTATACCTCAAACTCCAAAGGTCTCTGGTGGCTATCGGCCCAATGCCGCTGCCTGTCCTATGCCACTCGAAGTTTGTCCCTGATAAGCTTCACCTTCTCTGCTACATCCACTACCATCTCTGGTCCCAATAAAGCCCGGTCACCAAAATCATCCCAGGACAACGGAGTACGGCATCTCCGTCCATATAACGCCTTGAATGGTGACATCTCAATGCTGACTTAGTAGCTGTTGTTGTATGAAAACTCTACCAAGTGAAGGTGATCCTCCCAAGAACCTCCAAGATCTAAAATACAGGTGTGTAGCATGTCCCCGAGAGTCTGAATAGTCCTCTCCGACTGTCCGTCTGTCTGAGGGTGATAGGCGGTACTGAACTTGAGTTAAGTGCCAAATCTAGCCTGCAAACTTCTCCAAAAATGGGACGTGAAGCGACTATCCCGATCCGAGATAATACTCACTGGAATACCGTACAATTTGATAATCTGGCATACATACATCGTCGTAAGCCTCTTCGTAGATGTACCCACTTTAAATGGCAGAAAGTGGGCTGATTTGGTTAACCTATCCACGATGACCCAAATCGCATTCTTGCCTCTTGGAGAACGCGGAAGCCCTAATACAAAATCTATGGTAACATGCTCCCATTTCTACTCCGGAATGGGCAAAGGCTGAAGCAACCCTCCTGGTCTCTGTCTCTTCGCCTTGACCTGCTGGCAAACTAAGCATCTGGACACGAAGGTAGATACCTCATGTTTGATAATAAACAAAAGAAATCGAAACTAGGTTTATACGAAACCCTTTCTTTGGTTTACAAACAATAAAAAGAAGTACAATTAATCCTATACGAGGATGTTAAGTACAAAAATTTAATTCTGAAAAAATATTGCTTTAGGAGTCTGATCTGCGGTCGATCACTTTGTCCCTTGGACCACACGATGACGAAGAAGTGTTGTAGAAGACAAAAAAGAAGCTTCGAAGACTGCAAGAAAAGTTGAACTCTCGTTGCCAAAGCTCTCTATGGATGCTTTCTTGACCTTGACCTCTGTTATTCTCTGCCCTTGATTCCGACCTTGGATTTAACCTTGGACCTCCGTGGTCGGAGGTCTCTATTTATAGAGTTCAGTTATAATCAGCGTAGAAACCGAACAGCGGAGAGAGCTGCACCTTTTACGCGGCGGTTATAATAACTGCTACCCACGTATGAATGATCTCCTGAATTAGTGTGTGACGCGTGTCCCATTATGAGGTAATACGTATAATCGCTTATCGAAGATCACGGCATGCAAGCTACGTAGATAACTGCCCTTGCGTAGAGATGGTTGGCATAAAGGCCAAATAACTGTCTCGTTGGCGTAAAAATCCAAATAACTGTTCTGATGGCGTAAAAGCCAAGTAGGCGTAGAAGCCGGATATTTGTCAAGTTGGCATAGAAGCCAAGTAGCTGTCACATTGGCGTAAAAGCCAAGTAGCTGTCACGTTGGGGTAAAAGCCAAATAGCTGTCATGTCGGCGTAGAAGCCAAATAGCGGTCATATCGGCGTAGAAGCCGAATTATGCGTAAAGCTTGATGCTGCATGGATAGGTAACCAGCGTAAAGATAGCCAGTTATTCCTCCTTGACTGAGGTCTTGAGCGTAATCTGGGCCGAATAGCCTTATCACGCGCCTTTACAAATATAGCCTGAGTTGACGTATTTTGAGGAGATAGCGTACAGCGTACTACTATAGTTGAAAATAGCCCGATTGGCGCAATGTACGGGGATGGTGATGTGGACATATTAGCCCTAATTATAGCTCACCCAGTCATTAAAAGTAGAATCAAATCTCGTGCATTAAATGCAGAGATCTGCCCCCATCTCGCGCATTAACTGCAGAGACGTGCCTCGAGTTCTGTACAAAGAACAGCTTTTGACGTGGCGGTTGGTTTCGTCTCTTCCTGAGTGTAAACCCCCTGATTTTCAAGGATTTTTTAATTTGGAATTTTCCTCAATTTTCTGTATTTTCTGGAATTTTTCTCTGATTAAACTAAGATGTTTTAATAATTAAATGATTTTTTAATTAAGGTTAAATAATATTAAAATATTATGAAATTAATATTTTATGGTGTAGAATTAAAAACTAGACATAGGATAATTTTTCGAAAATTTATTGGACCCCGGATGGATTTTTAAAGCCCTAAATACTAATAATTAATTTGAACCCAAAATAAACCAGGTTTTTATTAAATAAACCAAACCAAACCAAGTTGAACCGAACCGGGTTTATTTTTAAACCAAACTCTTATCGGGTCGGATCCGGGTCCAACCCAGACCCGACCCATTAACCGGAACCCGACCCGCATAATTGATTTTAGGATCGGGTCGGATCCGCCTGACCCGACCCGACCCGGTCACCCGCAACCCGCAAACCCTTCTCCCCCAATTCGAACGGTCCCCGACCGTTGGCCTCCCCTCCGCCGGCCGTTACGCACCCGCCGCTGCCAGCCGACCGCTCCGCTCCCGTAACGTCCGCCGCGCCTCTCCGGTTCCCCTCCCCCTCACCGGCCGTCTCTCTCTCTTCCCCGGACGCCTATAAAATCCCTGTTCTCCGGCCGTCCTCCGCCCTGCCCTAGCTCTGCCGTCGTCTCCTGCCACTCTCTCCTCGCCGGCCATCTCCCTCCGACCTTCCCCTGGCCAGCTCCTCCTCCCCTCAGCCACCCAGACTCCTCTCCTCTTCCTCTCCCCGCTGCCCTCACCGGAACCCTAGCCTACTCCGCCTCGCCGCGCCACCACCTCCCTCATCCGCCCAGCGCTGCAACGCCGCCTCGCCGCTGTGCCTTCTTCCTCCAGCGCCTCCCTGAACTCCGACCCGCTCCACCCGAGCCCGATAACAGCAGCAGCTCCCTCCGGCCGCCGGATCACCACAGCCTTCAGCCTCCACCAGCGACCGTCTCCCGCAGGCGGCCGGCCTCGAGCTCAGCCGCCTTTGTCAGTGCTCCACCGGCGAAGCATCGGCTCCCTGTGTCCGAAACTCTAAACCCTAGAATCAGACACAACCCAGGACACAGGAACAGTATTGACACAGGACACGAGTCGGACACGAGGAATTCATTGATTTTTGACCCTGATCAGGTACTCGTAATTTCCTCCTCGTAGCTCTGATTTGTATTCCGTCTTTTGCATCGCGTAGCCTGCATGACCCCCTCGGTGCCCGTGCAAACCGCTCGGGGCATCGCGTCCTGTGGTGATCGCGAACCGCGATCCAAAAATAGGAAAAACTAACGCCCTGTTTTACCCCGGAACCAAGTACGCCCCGCCAAACGGGACGACTTGGTCGCGCACGGTCTTCACAGATACGTGCGCGTCGTTGATACGGACGTACGGGTTTTCGCAGAAGCTGATTCGGATGTGCGTGCACACCGGAATCAGTACGTATCCGCGGACATCGCCCCGTATCCAACTTTTCTGGTTCTCGTTGTAACTTAGTATACACACGTCAGATCGAGACGAAACTTACGCCATTGGACTCGTAGCAATACGTTGGTCCTGTGAGCCAAGTTTGGTTCAATTCTGAGAACGTTGACAAAATCGTGTGTCGTGGGCCCCACAGGCTCCACTCGACGGGCGATTTTGAGAACGGCTCATCGGAATCCAATTCCGGAAGTTCCGTTGGGTTCGTATCATCGTTCCTGACTTGTTCACACTAAGTTGGACTGATTTGGAGACCTTAGACCCTGACGCGTTTTTCGGTGCAAAGCGGCCCACATTTGGACCCCGCCTTGACCCGAAAATGACATTTTTGCCCTTGTCTCCAAATTGGACTCAAGGACAGGCGTTTCTAGCTGATTAATATTTTTTGAATCTGATAATAATATTTATTTCAGCAACCGGAGTACTTTTTGTAAGTCCTGCTACTGACAGAGCTACAATTGGAGCTGGAAACTCAGGCAAGTGTACCTTGCCAATTTGCAGTCTTTGTTACATATTCATTGGCTTATATATATATTTTGCATGCTTGACCTAGGACTGTGTGACTTACTTAGCGTCCGGTTATAGTCGGGTGCCAACACCGTACGCGGGTTGTGTAAAGTCAAATAGAAATGGATACCGAAACCCTTTGTATTCTCGTACTTGCATTATCAAGTACGTATACCTAGGACACTTGACACTATACATGTTGACAGAATCTTCCTGAGATATTCAAGGTAATTCTGTGTAGGATACAGGATGGACATAGACATTTATTCTTAGATTATGACTTGTTGCATTAGCTCTGATCTCACGTGACATGGACATAAGACGTTATGAACATGAGACGTGCGATTATATTGGGTGGGGAGAGACACACAGGCTACAGGATGATATATATATATAAAACCCTATTATTGTGGTGCTCAAGACTCTAAGCCCGAGCTTGGCCCACTACTAGTTATTTACTGCTACCGGCTCCCCGACATAGAGCTTGTAGCAGTCTCAGCCTGAGTACTAGTGATGCTCTCAGTTGCATTTTCACATAGATGGTTATGTAGTTACCCTGCTTATTTCATTTACTATTCCACTGCATTATTTTGGCTTGTATTATTTGTACCTTGCTATGTTCCCTGAGGACCTGGAATGGATTATGTCCCCAGGTTTAGCAGAGGAGATCCACTTTAAGGTTTACAGGACAGGTGCTTTAGCAGGAGCAGAAGCAGGTTCAGGAGCAGGCACTGGAGCAGAACCAGGAACCAAGGACTAGGTGATTGCCATGGATTTCTCTGAGTATATGTTCTTCCATACTCAGTCAGTGATGTTATTTACTTTCTTGTTTAAAGAATAATTGTATTAGACTTGATTATCGGGTTGTTCCCCGAATACTCTATTTGTGACTTGATATTGATGACTTATTTCCTTTTGTTGATTTGCTTTATTCTTCTATGGATGAGATTAGTTTTAACATGTTGTTTTAGTAGACCCGGACTGTTGTAATACAGCTTAAGCATGCCCCGATGGATCCATTAAAATTGGGTTTGTCCATCGGTGTGTGCTGCTGGCCATTGCCACGTGTCCGGTCCCTTGATATTTTGGGACTGGAGCGTGACATAGTTTTTGTGGTGGCCCATGCAGGTCTACGACTAAATTGTTCGGTTTCAACTTAGGGACCGAACAGGCCTGCAATAAGAATAGGATAAAGTTTTTTAGGATCTCATCCACTTGCTTGAAAACGTTCTTGATATCTATATCGGATTCGAATTAAATTTCTTGACTTGCATCTTGCCTTGATTCTAGTATGCTTCTTATAGTTTATTTTGGTTGCAGAATTATGGATTCACAAGCCGGCGACGAGACTCATCCAGCAGCACCACAAGATGTTGTGGTTAACCACGAAGATAAAGTGGTACTAGTGGATGAAGGTCAAACATCACAACAACTCAGTCCAGCAAGACAGAATGCCTCGAGAATCCCGGAAGATGACGTTCCACCATCAACGCAGCTTGCTCCTCCGATGCCTACTCTTCCACAAGGGCAGGCTATAGACGAACAACAACTGTTCTGAATGTTCTACGCGATGATGCAATCCCATCAGAAGGTTCAACAAGAAGATCAGCAAAATCAAGTGGAGAAGTTCATTGACAGATTTAGCTCGGAGTTACGGAGATTAATCAGTTCAAATGCACCTACCTTAGACGTGAACGTTCTTGCTGCAATACGACCCATGGAGTACAACACAAGGATCAAGTCCAGCCAGAAGCGGCCATATGCAATAGCACCAGACCAAGCACAACAAGAAAGAGTTGCAAAGCGATCACAGTTGAATCCACCACTGGTACTAGTCCTCCCTACTTGTCACTATTGTGGCAAGGTAGGCCATCTCGCTAAAGAATGCCGACGCAGACTGGGACGATGTTTAGCTTGCGGATCCAAAAAGCATTCGGTAAGGGATTGCCCTGAACGTCGAGAGAAAGCCGTGATGATTCAACAACCAGCCCCATCAGCACCAGCCGGAGTACCACATGAAGAAATTACAAAGAAGTCACACATGCACCAACCTCCAGAAGCATCTCCGCAAGTACCGCCTATCTGTCAAAACTGTCGCAAGATAGGCCACATTGAGTACGAGTGTAGACGTAAATTGAGATTATGCTTGATTTGCGCGCCCAACCAACACTTAGCCAAAGATTGTCCTCAGCATCGAAAGAGAGCACTGATGATAAACAGACAAGCACTACCAGCACCGAGGCCAGCCTCTCCAGCATTAGAAATACTGCAAACGGAAGCTGAAGGAGTTCTACCACATGCCCCAGGAGAAAATCAGCCGAGGCCACCCTTGGTACCACAAGCAGCACTCTTCCAGCAAGCCCAACAGCAGCCGAGGAATCATCTGCGAGGACGCGGACAAGCTCCAGTGATGAATTTGGAGGATGCGCAGATTCATGGAATAGCTATTACGAGTAAGTTTTTATAGTTTCCTGCTTCTAGATTTGCTTTAGTTCGTGCCTGCTGGTTCGTAACCCTAGACTTGACCTGACAGTTTTAAATTGCTAATAATAGATAACCTAGTAATTTTGAACTTGCTAAATAACCTAGAGTGTTAATCTAATATATTTTATAAAGGATAACCTAGTGTTAACCTAGTAATTTATTCTAAGCTTGCCAATAAATGTAGAATGTTTATAAATGATAACCTGATAAGTTTTTTAAAAGATAAAACTGGTTTTCTAAAACTGTAAATTCTAGATTTCCTTCAACTGGGAAATTTCATAACTTCTATTTTTAGGAAAATGATGTTTTCATTTCCTATGTGTTTTAAACCTCATCTTTTGATTCTCCTGAAACATAATTCTTGACAGTAATGTGCTTCGAATAACATTTTGTAACCGTGTCATTTCTGTTGAACGGTTATTCTTTGATTGCGAGGACGCAATCCTCTTAAGGGGGGTAGATTGTAAACCCCCTGATTTTCAAGGATTTTTTAATTTGGAATTTTTCTCAATTTTCTGTATTTTTGGAATTTTTCTTTAATTAAACTAAGGTGTTTTAATAATTAAATGATTTTTTAATTAAGGTTAAATAATATTAAAATATTATGAAATTAATATTTTATGGTGTAGAATTAAAAACTAGACATAGGGTAATTTTTTTGGAATTTATTGGACCCCGGATGGATTTTTAAAGCCCTAAATACTAATAATTAATTTGAACCCAAAATAAACCAGGTTTTTATTAAATAAACCAAACCAAGTTGAACCGAACCGGGTTTATTTTTAAACCAAACTCTTATCGGGTCGGATCCGGGTCCAACCCAGACCCGACCCATTAACCGGAACCCGACCCGCATAATTGATTTTAGGATCGAGTCGGATCCGCCTGACCCGACCCGACCCGGTCACCCGCAACCCGCAAACCCTTCTCCCCCAATTCGAACGGTCCCCGACCGTTGGCCTCCCCTCCGCCGGTCGTTACGTACCCGCCGCTGCCAGCCGACCGCTCCGCTCCCGTAACGTCCGTCGTGCCTCTCCGGTTCCCCTCTCCCTCACCGGCCGTCTCTCTCTCTTCCCTGGACGCCTATAAAATCCCTGTTCTCCGGCCGTCCTCCGCCCTGCCCTAGCTCCGCCGTCGTCTCCGGCCACTCTCTCCTCGCCGGCCATCTCCCTCCGACCTTCCCTTGGCCAGCTCCTCCTCCCCTCAGCCACCCCGACTCCTCTCCTCTTCCTCTCCCCGCTGCCCCCACCGGAACCCTAGCCTACTCCGCCTCGCCGCGCCACCACCTCCCTCATCCGCCCAGTGCTACAACGCCGCCTCGCCGCTGTGCCTTCTTCCTCCAGCGCCTCCCTGAACTCCGACCCGCTCCACCCGAGCCCGATAACAGCAGCAGCTCCCTCCGGCCGCCGGATCACCACAGCCTTCAGCCTCCACCAGCGACCGCCTCCCGCAGGCGGCCGGCCTCGAGCTCAGCCGCCTCTGTCAGTGCTCCACCGGCGAAGCATCGGCTCCCTGTGTCCGAAACTCTAAACCCTAGAATCAGACACAACCCAAGACACAGGAACAGTGTTGACACAGGACACGAGTCGGACACGAGGAATTCATTGATTTTCGACCCTGATCAGGTACTCGTAATTTTCTTCTCGTAGCTCTGATTTGTATTCCGTATTTTGCATCGCGTAGCCTGCATAACCCCCTCGGTGCCTGTGCAAACTGCTCGGGGCATCGCGTCCTGTGGTGATCGCGAACCGCGATCCAAAAACAGGAAAAACTAACGCCCTGTTTCACCCCGGAACCGAGTACGCCCCGCCAAACGGGACTACTTGGTCGCGCGCGGTCTTTACAGATACGTGCGCGTCGTTGATACGGACGTGCAGGTTTTCACAGAAGCTGATTCGGATGTGCATGCACACCGAAATCAGTGCGTATCCGCGGACATCGCCCCGTATCTGACTTTTCTGGTTCTCGCTGTAACTTAGTGTACAAATATCGGATTGAGACGAAACTTGCACCATCGGACTCGTAGCAATACGCTAGTCCTGTGAGACAAGTTTGGTTCGATTCTGAGAACATTGACAAAATCGTGTGTCGTGGGCCCCATAGGCTCCACTCGACGGACGATTTTGAGAACGGCTCATCGGAATCCAATTTCGGAAGTTCTGTTGGGTTCGTATCATCATTCCTGACCTGTTGACACTAAGTTGGACTGATTTAGAGACCTTAGACCCTAACGCGTTTTTCGGTGCAAAGCGGCCCACATTTGGACCCCGCCTTGACCCGAAAATGACATTTTTGCCCTTGTCTCCAAATTGGACCCAAGGACAGGCATTTCTAGCTGATTAATATTTTCTAAATCTGATAATAATATTTATTTCAGCAACTGAAGTACTTCTTGCAAGTCCTGCTACTGACAGAGCTACAATTGGAGCTGGAAACTCAGGCAAGTGTACCTTGCCAATTTGCAGTCTTTGTTACATATTCATTGGCTTATATATATATTTTGCATGCTTGACCTAGGACCGTGTGACTTACTTAGCGTCTGGTTATAGTCGGGTGCCAACACCGTACGCGGGTTATGTAAAGTCAAATAGAAATGGATACCAAAACCCTTTGTATTCTCGTACTTGCATTATCAAGTACGTATACCCAGGACACTTGACACTATACATGTTGACAGAATCTTCCTGAGATATTCAAGGTGATTCTGTGTAGGATACAGGATGGACATAGACATTTATTCTTAGATTATGACTTGTTGCATTAGCTCTAATCTCACGTGACATGGACATAAGACGTTATGAACATGAGACGTGCGATTACATTGGGTGGGGAGAGACACACAGGCTACAGGCTGATATATATATATAAAACCTATTATTGCGGTGCTCAAGACTCTAAGCCCGAGCTTGGCCCACTACTAGTTATTTACTGCTACCGGCTCCCCGACACAGAGCTTGTAGCAGTCTCAGCCTGAGTACTAGTGATGCTCTCAGTTGCATTTTCACATAGATGGTTATGTAGTTACCCTGCTTATTTCATTTACTATTCCACTACATTATTTTGGCTTGTATTATTTGTACCTTGCTATGTTCCCTGAGGACCTGGAATGGATTATGTCCCCAGATTTAGCAGAGGAGATCCACTTTGAGGTTTACAGGACAGGTGCTTTAGCAGGAGCAGAAGCAGGTTCAGGAGCAGGCACTGGAGCAGAACCAGGAACCAAGGACTAGGTGATTGCCATAGATTTCTCTGAGTATATGTTCTTCCATAGTCAGTGATGTTATTTACTTTCTTGTTTAAAGAACAATTATATTAGACTTGATTATCGGGTTGTTCCCCGAATACTCTATTTATGACTTGATGTTGATGACTTATTTCCTTTTGTTGATTTGCTTTATTCTTCTATGGATGAGATTAGTTTTAACATGTTGTTTTAGTAGACCCGAACTGTTGTAATACAGCTTAAGCATGCCCCGATGGATCCATTAAATTTGGGTTTGTCCATCGGTGTGTGCTGCTGGCCATTGCCACATGTCCGGTCCCTTGATATTTTGGGACTGGGGCGTGACACTGAGCGTAAAAGCTCATCTTTGCCTATGTAAAAT
The DNA here is from genome assembly GCA_036927795.1 of Iris macrosiphon. NCBI lineage: Eukaryota > Viridiplantae > Streptophyta > Magnoliopsida > Asparagales > Iridaceae > Iris > Iris macrosiphon. Next base: position 18,096,977 of record JAYESA010000014.1, read on the forward strand.
AGGCAACGTATTCCTTGAATACGTAAACGACGTCTTATATCAAGGGTTATGTCACTAGACGAAAGTCTGGGGCTCTGTACAGAGTCATCATTACAGCCATCTTCTCAATCGCTGTACAGTACTTCTTTGTCAGGAGTCAGGTTCACTGTTTCAACTGACAGGTTCATTCGAGGAATACGAAGAGTTCCTCGTACAACTTCCTGCTGCATTAAAAGCAGATAGGTCTTACGCCGAAATAGCGATGTAGCAACCTTTTTATGCCGAAGCAGTCTGGAAATACTATATTACACGGGTTGTTCTGGAGCTATGTTTTACGCTGAATAGCGTTGAAGCTCTGCTGTACGCCAATGGCTCTGAAGTCATGTTTTACGCCACCCAGTACTGGAGCTCTATTTTACGCGGACTTCCTGCATGTTGAGGATTTTACGCGTATGATTCTCCAGCGTATTTTTTATGCTTCTACAAGACCCCCTTCAAAGTTTTCAAATTCCTCGTAATTTGAAATACTTTGAATGAAGTATGAAATTGTCAAGTTTGACTCGTTTTGCGAGGCTGATTTCTCGGCGAATTTTTAGGAATTTGTTGGGATTTGGTGTGTTCTCCTCTGCCTATATAAAGGCATGCGAGTTAACATGTTTTTCCCATACTTCCTTCATCACAAAGAGAGAGATGGTTGTCGAGCTTCATCGGGTTGACTTGAGGAAGAAGAAGATCATATTCTTCCAGCATGTAAGGAGCCATAAAAAAAGGCATCTTCGAGCAAATGTCCTTTGCAACGATGGATCATGGAAGGATATCATAGCTTCCTTTGCTCGAGATAATCAGCAATTTCATATGGCGATTCGTCCAGGAGAGAGAAAGGGTCGTATTGGACCACACCGCTTGCAAGCTGTATTTTTTTCCATTATGGTGCTGGACGATGGTAGGCAGTCTGGCCCTTGTCTTCCAATATTGCGTTGGGTCTGAACCCCCAACACAAATCTAGGGCATGCCTGCCATGGTGTATGGAGGGTGGGCTTGCAAAATTAATACATGCCCAGTTTTGTATCCTTCCATCATTAATCATTTTCTTGTTAATCGGCTACGGAAGCCGATTAACTGTTGTAGAAGATGGGAAAAAGATATTTACACCAATATGAGGACCTGGCATAACAGATTCTTGGTGTAATCTTAAATGAAAATAAGAAATCCTTTGTAGAAAAAGTATTTCCATCATATGTAATCATGAAGATGAAAAACCCTTTGTAGACTGGATTTCCATCATATGTAATCATGATTAATAGAATTGTCTTCTTTTACGCATCTGATGATTTTCCATATTTGCTGTGAGGAAGTCTGAATAGTGTGCAACTTCGGCACGTTTGAATATTTTTACGTCGACTCTGATAAAAGAGTATCTGATCTCGTCCCGTCTTATACGCGTAACTAAAGACGCGTAGAAAATTCCCTAGCATTTAAGTTGAAGATCCAAACTGTCATGCTGTTTTAGACGAGGAGTCGCATAGAATTTCTGAACTGTCACTTATTTGATACAAAGAATTCTTGTTCAGACCATCATCTTCAAGAATGGTTTTCCGAAAATCCCTTGAAAAAAGCGAGAAATTTCTGTCGACCAAGCCATACTTGAACTTTTGTAAAGTATTCTGACTGGACTTTGGATGAACTTCCAAATTGCCCAAGAAGAATAGTCGTCTTCAATGCTGAACTCTGTGTATTTCAGGCACTTGGAATATTTTGTAGCCAAAAAGGAGCATCTTCTGCGTAAACCCTTGTAATTGGCCGTCTGTAGCTTTCGAGCATAGAATCGTAAATTTGTAGCCTCTGAGCGTAAAAAGCTTCCGAGCGTGAAATTATAGATTTGTAGCCTCTGAGCGTTAAATCGTAGGTTTGTAGCCTCTCGAGCGTAAAAGCTCCTGAGCGTAAAAGCATCTGAGCGTAAAACCATAGACTTATAACCTCTGAGCGTAAAACCGTAGATTTATAGCCTCTGAGCGTAAAAAGCTCCTTAACATAAAATCATAGATCTACTCTGTGCGTAAATTCTGAATCTACTGACTGTCCATCTTCCCTAAATAATAGGCTGACGTGGTCCCAAATCATAACAGAATATTAAATATCGGATTTGGTTAGGGATTCGAAGAGTTATCCGAACTCTATAAATAGCCCAAGGGCTGGAGAGAGAAAACTTTTATCTGTCTTCACAAAACCCTTGCTTTCCAAGAGCCCTTCTTCTTCGTCTCTTTCTTGAGAACTCAGAATTGCTATGGCACCTAAACAAACTTCCACTGCTTAGGGAAAGAAGGTCGCTTCCTCTTCTCGCTCCACTGCTCAAGCACGAGCAACTCCCCTTAGGCTGAACGAGCCTCGATCGGAACGCAGTGCTCCGCCGTCGAGCTGTGCTCCGGACATTACAGGTAAAGACTTCGGGAGGAAAAAAATCCTTCGCATACGTTGTACGTGCACGCGCAAGATCATCTTTTGTGCTGAGAGCCTCTTCGAGGAGGATGATGCACAGAGATGTTTTATTATTACGCGCACATTCCTAATGTGTCAGCGTAAAAACTCTATTTTTTCGTAGTCTGGCGTAAAAACTCCGACTGTCGAAATTTGGCGTATACTTCCAACTCTGGGCTTTACGCGCTGGATGAAAATTCCGACGTAAAAACTCAGATTTTGGCAGTCTGGCGTAAAAACTCAGACTGTTAGATTTTGGGCGTATATTGCCAACCTTGAATTTTATGCCTCGGAAATAGGTTCCAGCGTAAAAGCTCAAGTTTTTGTAGTCTTGGCGTAAAAGCTCAGACTGATAATCTTTTGCGTAAACTGCAAGAGTGTATCATCTAGTGTAGAAACTGACTTGTTTTCTTATATTTTATAGTGGATTTGTAGATTTCTCCTTTGGCTGAAGTTATGGGCTCTGCTGCCGAGATATTGAGCTCAAATTATCTGGAGGATTTGTCCCATGTGACATTCCCCATTTCTAGAGCCAATTATCCTGAAGAAAGGGGAACCCTGATCGCGTCTCAGGGAGAACGCATGCTGCTGAGAATGATCAGTGGGGAGCCCCTGACATACATAGATAGGACGGAGTATAAGAAACCTGGTTTCTTATTCAGGGATGTTATCGACAAACAATCCCAGACCAAGCCCAAGAAGGAGGATTGGGTGTTTACTGCTGAGGGCACGGTGATGTATCTGCCCAGGATGCCCAGGGATTACCCTATCTTTGCGTTCTTCCATGCCACACATCCTAGGAAGATGTCATGGACCCTGACTCCCGACCTTCATGGCCGACCGGAGAAAATCTTATACAACAAGGAATACGACGGGGGGCCTATATGAGCCGTCCCTCGGGCCCTGTTATGCCCTTTAGGGGATTACTGCCAGGTAGTGTCCCGAGTGAGGATACTTAGCTGATCCAGCCGGTTCAGATGTCGACCTTCTGCAATGACTTTATGGGGCAGGGAGGAATGTACCCCACGGTCAACCCTCGGACCAGTGGATGACTTAGCCCGGGGAATCTTCGATGGGCCAGTTTGACTGCCTGGACCCTGAAACACTTCCAGACGGAGCTGAAAAGTATTGCTTGTTCGCGGATGTGAACGCCACAAGTGTTAGGCTGCCTGTCAACCCTAACTTGTTTTTAGCCTTGATGGAGCGATACAACTCGCTCACTGGGACTTTTGCCACCCCGCTGGGTGAGTTGGGCTTAGCCCTTCATGAAATGGCAGAGATTTCAAAGCTTCCAATGGGGGACGCTCCTTATGAAGAGTACGTCCCTACAAATAGGGAATTGAGGTATATAAACCCTCGGGCAGTGGCAGTATATCAGGAGCTGATGTGCCACTATCTTGCCTGTACCACTTTCTACAAGGAGCCTTCTGATTTGGCTCACATCAACAAGTGGGCAACCTATCTTTTCTTCCACCAGGCCAGAAATGTTAAGCCAAACAAGGTGGTAGATAGCCGAGATAGGCCCTTGAACCTCCTGAGCATGCTCAATGCTAACACGGTCGATGACCTTATTAAAGATACAGGGGCTTCAGATCATATTTTTGACGAGGAGATAAGGGGGTTACCCTGTAGGCACAAAAGCCTTCAGTTATATGAGGCATTATCGCAAGCCTTTGTCAAGGGAAGCTCAATTGGCTGGCTTCCTCTCCGTCTGGCTTCGCCACTGGGTAGTGCCTGGCATCGCGTCTGCAGATCGCATCCATCGCAATACCTTATGGCCTGCAGTGCGTTTGGTGTTCGGAGCAAGACTGGGCCTGCTTCCTGCTATGGTATATAGAATATAAGTAGGCCTGAGGGCCCTTACTGATGGACTGCTCGCGGATGAGACGCAGCGTGAAGGATTTCCCCGAGTAGAATTACCATTCCTATACCTGGTTAATTCTTCACAACACTAGGGTGATGTCTTCCGGTCCTGCCAGCGATTCAGGAAATAACTTTTTGTTGAATCACAAGAATTCCTCTTGGAACGTGGCGACCGTCATAGATTGTCGGAGGACGTTAAATGTTGTCCATAGCTGGAAGCTCTTCTGTATCGTCCCCCCTGTATATATCAATCAACAGGGGAAGAAACTTAAGGACGGGGGCCATGGGAGGACCATTCTTTCTCCTGAAGCCTTCTACTGGTTGGTCTGTATTAGACCTTCCCATTTGCTATACAGAAGCGATGACCACTGCTACCTGGAGCCTTATTTGCCCAGTCAGTTCGCCAGGCAATTTGGGTACGACCAGTTGCATGTGGGGAATGCCATTACCAGCTTCAAGTCCAAAGGTGGACTTATTGATGGAGCCAGAGGATGGCGGTACTTCATTACGGGCTGTACTGGTACAACTTTTGATGTGCCCGCGACTTCTCTCTCTATGGAGTTGTGCATCCTTCACTCATATGCGCAGTTCTATGCGTCCATAAATACCTTCCATCGTGGTTTTGATGTGCATGGAAGTTTTAGGATACCCTCTCATAGGTCTATTGGAAGGGAGAAGATTTCGTCTGTTTCCTCAGATGAGAATAAAGACACCGCCGGGGCAGACGAGTTCTTGATGACAATACCGAGAGGCGTAATAGCTCCGCCAGCAGAGCCTCTCATTATCCCCCAGAAACGGAAGGCTTCGACTCTGAAAGAGCCTCCCCCCCGCAAGAAGAAGATTTCCAGAGGTCCGAAAAGGACTTCCACCAGGGGGCTTCTAGGAGCGAGCCTGTCGTTTCTCCTGTTGGGGATGACTCTTTGATTAGAGGTACTTCGCTTTTTAGAGAGGGAACCTCCATAGTTTTGGCTGGTAGTACCGGAGATTCTTTGCTCGAGATCGCTGCTGCTACTACTGCTTCTGGTAGTGCTATGAGATCGCCTTCGAGGCCAGCATATTAAGATTCCATATACCTTTATCCAGACGAATAATGGGAGTAACCCCTTATAACCTCTGTATCCTGAAATTCGTGCTTAAATATTGTTATTAGGTTAATTTGGGGCCATTGAAATTTTTCCATAATTTTTAGTTAATTAAAAACTACTAACCCTAATTTTCTAGGACTTTCAAGAATTTATTTTAGGGTCAAATATAATTAAAAATATCCCAAACTTTTATTTTAGGTTCTAAATAGTCAAATATATTTTCTAGAATTTTTTGGAAATTTTCTGATTATTTTTAGCATTTATTTTGAGTTAATTATAAAAAACTAAATTAAAAACTAATTTCTGAAAAAGAAAACCCAAAAAGTAATTATTTCTGCCCAGTCAGCCAACAGGGGCCCACCTGTCAGCCTCCCGCAGCCAATAGTGCGGGGCCCGCCTGTCAGCGACCGCGGGTGAAGCCGAGCCGACCTCGAGCCGAGCCGAGTCAGAGTTCGACTCGGACTCAGCTGAGCCGAGCCGCGTCAGCTTCGGACCGTCCGATTTGGGTGGGGCAGCACGGATGGCTGCCACGTATCCAAATCTGAGCCGCAGCTGCTCTCTCTCTCCTCTATATATATATTAGTTTAGTTATTAATTTCTAGGGTTTTCTTTGAGCCAATTTTTGGAGAATTGTCATCTAGGGTTCCTTCATCTTCCAGAAGCCATTGCACATAGCTCCGGACTCCAAACAAGGCCTAGTTATTTGTGTTAGAATGATATTGAGGTTAGATTTTTGATTATATAAATGTTTACGAAATTATGAGTATTAAATTCTGGAAAATTCGTAGAGCACAGCATATCCAAAAATAGACATGTTTCGATATTTTCGCGATTACGGGAGAACCAGGAATCAGAATCATAAACCATTTGAAGTTTCGGAAAGTTAAAGTCAAGATAATTGACATATGTTTTTCCTAGAATTTATTTTGAAGTATTTACATACTGTTAATTCTGTAGAACTTCTAGGTTAGAATTTAACCATCGGTGCACAATACGAAATTTGTATGTGCCATAATTCCCAAACGAATTTGAATTCGGACGAGCCATAAATTCTAGCATGTTTTTGATGCTGAAATCTAAAGGAATTCATCCATGAAAGTCGAGTTTGTGTCGGTTGACTTTTCGGTCAACAGATCGCCTCGATTTGCGTGCCATGAGTCTCGAATCAATAAAATTCAGTTCCTTTGGAAAAAAATTAGGAATTAACCTAAAAATCAGAATAATAAGATTAAAATAGGATTTTAGAGTAATTATTCCAGAATTAAATAAATTAAAATAAATTATCTTTTGACATGGTAAGTTTGTAATACATAGGCTATTTGGACTGTGACTTGGACTCTGATTCATACCAGCTAAGGACCCCAGGCGAGTACATTCTCTGACAGTTTTTATTATGTTGATTATTTCTATAACTCTTGTTGTATAGCGTACATGACTCTGACACTATTGTTTACACGAGTTGGCATCATTGAGATCTGTCACGAGGAGTCATGACTGGAATCCATTGTGCTAGCTGGGGAAATAAGAAAATATTAGTAGCTTATGTGATCATACCCAACTTACATGCATCATTAGCTCACCCACACCTCACGTCGGTGCAGCCTTACCCTTACATGCCTCATCGCTGTTACATATGGTTAGCCGGACTTGTTGGGGATGATCGCTAATCAATGTAATGAGTCATATAGTCCCAAGCCGATCACATGATATACTGATGTTTCACACACTTAGTTAGATGATTCTTGACATGCATCTCTAGTATATTGATCTAGCATCTCTACATGTTTTAGTTATTATTCTTGAACACACTTACATACCAGTTCATTGTTCTTGCGTGTACTTGTAGTTCTATTCATTGCTAGATGTATATTGATGATGATGCTCCAGTATTCCAATTATTCCAGTATTTCTATTTCCAGTATATACATGCTCGTCAGTATTTCTTATCCCAGTATTTCTTATTGCCAGTATTCATATCTGTCTTGTATTTCTTTACACTGTGTTATAGTTTTTGTCAATATATGTGGAACTGCTGTTAGAGGTGAATTTCGTTCCAATCCTGACTGGATACTTTTTCCAGACTGTGACATAGAGGACTTGTTTCCTGCATACTTGGAGATTGGATGTTATTGATTGCAGGTTAGACTATTTATTATTGTTTAGACTTATCTCGTATTTTATTTATTTTCTTCGATATCTCATCGTGCTCTAGTTTATGTGATTGAGTATATTCCATTTTATATTGTGATATATGTGTCTTCTTATGGAGTTGGATATTCGTGAGAGATTAATTAGATAGTTACATGATCTAGACAGCGTTCTACCATCGATGCTGCGGCGTAGGCTGGACGTACCCACGCTCTCGTGCCCCAAAATTTGGGTGCGGGTCGTGACACGTTTTTAGTGGTGGCCTATGCAGGTCAGACTTCGGAAGTTGTGCGATATCGTGGTAGTATGATGTCTTAGTTGTACTACTGCGTGCTTGCTATAGAATATAGGACATAGGATACTAGGATGAGAGAGGATACTCAATCACAAAAGTTCTTGAGAGATTCCTGGGACGACCCCTTTAGAATCTTATTATAATTTATAATTTAAATCTTTTCCTTGTTTCCTTCCGCTCTCGCTTGTTGTTATTGAACTTGATTCTTATTGATCAGTTATTAAATTAAAATCTTGGTATTATTGTTGAGTTTGATTCTTGTTGACCAGTTGTTAAATTTAATTCTTGGTATCGTTATTGAGTTGATTTCATATCGAGATGAATTTTACGGGCTAAAATTTACGGTATCATCTGATAACATATATTAATGAGGACAGTGAGACAGGTAAAACGTCTACTTTGGTTATGGAACCTAGAATTTATCGCAGTCATATTAGCTGCCATGGCAAAAACGTGGAAACCTGACTTCGGATGTACATATCTTAGTTATGAATTTAGAGTTTCTCGCAGCCATACCGGTTGGCGTGGCAAAGATTCTAGATGACATGATTATAGAGTTATATACCTTAGTTACGGAACCTATCGTTTATCGCATATATGCTTACTGACGTGGCGAGGATTCTGAGTGTCATAATTTCTGATAGACGTGTATAATTATCAGGTTGTATCTTAAAATGGTTCTTAAAGTCTCATCTCAATACTTATTTATTTTATTATTACATGACTTTGTTACATCGCTTCTTTTCTTTACTAGCAATAGAAATATCTTCAGTCCTTAATCCCGTTCCTTTTTGAGCTTCTTTGAGGATTCCTTGTTAGTATGATAATTGGTTACTTGCAATTTTGTTTGTGTCTTGTATTAGTGTTGACTGAGTGTGACTTGTGAGTTTGTAAGTGTTTCTTAGTTGGACATGGGAGCATTAGGCATTAATCTAGAGATACCCACAGCATAGTACCTTGTAGCAATAGTTTTATGATATGTGTTATTATAATTAGTATTGGTATTATAGAAAGAGGAGTAAGAGTATCAGATGGTTCCAAGAGTAAGTATCAGAGCCAGCATGCCAGTCCTGGATAGTCGTGAATTCATGTAGTTTAATGATCTATGTAAAAAATTAAGTATCAAGGAAATTGTATTAAAAATTAATGGAGCATGATATTCAATTTGAAGGTTGATTACTTGGGCGTGTCAAGAGTAAAGAAATATATATGCATAAAGGGTATTAATGATGTGTGCCAAGGGTAGAGGAATATCAAGATTGATCGTGAAAGGTATGAAGTGTATCACAGATTAGTGTAACAGTCTGTAAAAGATTAAAAGGGAAATATATATATACATCAATCGAGATGAGGAACCCTATACTTGCCTATGAGAGTAAAGTGAAACAAGTGTATTATAAAAGGTGCGAATGATCGTGAGTGCTAATAAGTGATGAGATGATCTAATGATGAAGCTAGTGTTACCATATCAATAGTACTAATGATTCTATATCGAGGATTAGTCGAGAATGATGCTAATAACAGTAAGCACTTCGTGTGATGATAATTAGATTGGTATACCAGTTAATATAGATTAAAAATCATGGAAGAAAATACGTGTGATGATAACTTTAATTACTGGGAGTAATAGTACAAGTAATCCGGGTAGTACAAATTTTATTACACAGTTGAGAGTTGTAGACAATGGGTGTATTTGAGTGCACCTTTAGTATTAGAGACTGTGAGTATTTATATGTATATTTGTGGATTTAAATTTATTAATTGAAGAGTGGAAATGAATTTCAATTTTTAAGAATTTTGAGGAGTTAAGATTTTATGTTATTAAAATTTTGAAGATTCAAATTTAATTCAATAAACATAGTCAAAGCTATAAAGATTTTGGAAGTGATTAAAAATTTTATTTCGATATTGAGTATTTGACTTTTGAGGAAGTATATGCATTTTATTTTAAATCGTTCAAGAAGTTAAATTTTGATAATTTTATTTTGAGGATAAAATTTTATGATGGGTAAAAAATGTGTATTAGTGGATGAAGTGCATGTGTAAGGATCTGTTGGCTTGAGCATGCTCGAGATGGCACTGCAAACAGACTTGGGTGTCCATTTAGAGTTGTATTAGAAGGAGCAGTACTTAGTATGGTGTGTTGCACTTGGTGTGCACTTGAGTGAGAAGAACGACTAGTATAAACAATTGCAGTAGGTAAGAGAGCTAGCAGTGAGTGTGCTTGTAGTAGAAACAGTAGTACCAAGGGATAGAGGTATCAAACTTTGGATGCATTATTAAACTATAGTTGTGTTAGAGATTCTTGGTATCATATCTAGGTATCAAAAGACAGGTGTATGCAATGAGGATGTATTCATGGATATTGTGGACTAATGATTAGTTGGTATGGATATCAGTATATAGAGATAGGAATTAGTGAGTGAATGTGCCAGAGTTAAGTGTATATTAGAGGATTAAGATGTCCAAGTAATGGGTTAGAAGGCTATGTTCTGTTCTTTCCTTATATTCCTTTTCCATCTGTTTGTTTGATTGATTGATTCCTTAGTACCATAGCTTGCATCAATAATTTTCTTGTTAAAATATAGTTAGTAGTACACCCTAGCAGAGACTGCAATACCATGACAAAGGAGACCATAACCATGTATGCTTTCTCTAGATTGTATATTGTGTGACTGTAGGTAGGATTCTCTTAGACTTTGACTGTTGAGGGTTTTGACCGTAGTGAAGAATTAATGAAGAGGTTATGATTTGACAAAGAGAGACAATGTGCCTTAAATTTCGAGGATAAATATTTATTTAAATGAAGACAGTTGAGAATTTAATATGATAGAAATGACGATTTGTTAAATCATAAATTTTTATGAAGATTGTGGTATGATTGAATGTCACTAACATTTGAGAAAATTAAGGAGATTATCATTATATTCATTGGACTGCAAGTTATAAAATTATTTTTGAATGTTGTATTTGAAGATCTTGTAAGTATTATATTGTTGAGTATTGTATGGAGAAAAGAATCAAGGAATAAGATCGTTAATTGATTAGTGTTTGAATTCAAATTTTTGGGATGAGAATTTAAATTTTATAAATATGATTGGATTTAAATTAGAGGAGTAAGATCATTAATGGATTAGTGTTTGAATTCAATTTTTGGGATACGATTTTTAAATTTTATAAATATGCATTGATTGGATTTCAATTGGAGGATTGAATATTAAATTCTTGTATTTTGTTATTAACTTAAAATTTTGGAGGATATTGTGATAAGAATGGAATTTAATTTTATATTTGAAGATTTGCAGGAATATGATATCTATAGAATTTTGAAGTTTTGTGAAATAACAATATGAATTTACTTCATGATCATATGGTTTAAAAAATTTAAAATTTGATGGTAATAATATAAATAAATAAATAAAACAATTGAGGATTTTAAATTTTGAGGATGAAATTTTTTAAGGTGGGTAGACTTGTAACCTCCGTATCCTGAAATTCGTGCTTAAATGTTGTTATTAGGTTAATTTGGGGCTATTGGGATTTTTCCATAATTTTTAGTTAATTAAAAACTAGTAACCCTAATTTTTTTAGAACTTTCAAGAATTTATTTTAGGGTCAAATATAATTAAAAATATTCCAAACTTTTATTTTAGTTTCTAAATAGTCAAATATATTTTCTAGAATTTTTTGGGAATTTTCTGATTATTTTTAGCATTTATTTCGAGTTAATTATAAAAAACTGAATTAAAAACTAATTTCTGAAAAAGAAAACCCAAAAAGGAATTATTTTTGCCCAGTCAGCCAACAAGGGCCCACCTGTCAGCCTCCCGCAGCCAACAGTACGGGGCCCGCCTGTCAGCGACCGCGGGTGAAGCCGAGCCGACCTCGAGCCGAGCAGAGTCAGAGTTCGACTCGGACTCAGCTGAGCCGAGCCGCGTCAGCTTCGGACCGTCCGATTTGGGCTGGGCAGCGCAGATGGCTGCCACGTATCCAGATCTGAGCCGCGGCTGCTCTCTCTCTCCTCTCTATATATATTAGTTTAGTTAATAATTTCTAGGGTTTTCTTTGAGCCAATTTTTGGAGAATTGTCATCTAGGGTTCCTTCATCTTCCATAAGTCATTGCACATAGCTCTGGACTCCAAACGAGACCTAGTTTTTTGTGTTAAAACGATATTGATGTTAGCTTTCTGATTATATAAATTTTTTTATGAAATTATGAGTATTAAATTCTGGAAAATTCGTAGAGCACAGCATATCCAAAAATAGACATGTTTCTATGTTTTGGCGATTCCGAGAGAACCAGGAATCAGAATGATAAACCGTTTGAAGTTTTGGAAAGATAATGTCGAGATCATTGACATATGTTTTTACTAGAATTTAATTCGCAGTATTTGCATACTGTTAATTCTATAGAACTTCTAGGTTAGAATTTAACCATCGGTGCACAATACGAAATTTGTATGTGTCATAATTCCCAAACGAATTTGAATTCGGACGAGCCATAAATTCCAGCATATTTTTGATGCTAAAATCTACAGGAATTCATCCATGAAAGTCAAGTTTGTATCGATTGACTTTTCGGTCAACAGATTGCCTCGATTTGCGTACCATGAGTCTCGAGTCGATAAAATTCAGTTCCTTTGGAAAATTTTTAGGAATTAACCTAAAAATCAGAATAATAAGATTAAAATAAGATTTTAGAGTAATTATTTTATAATTAATAAATTAAAATAAATTATTTTTTGACATGGTAAGTTTGTAATACATAGGCTATTTGGACTGTGACTTGGACTCTGATTCATACCAGCTAAGGACCCCAAGCGAGTACATTCTCTGAAAGGTTCCATTATATTGATTATCTCTATAACTATTGTTGTATAGCGTACATGACTCTGACACTATTGTTTACACGAGTTGGCATCATTGAGACCTGTCACGAGGAGTCGTGATTGGAATCCATCGTGCTAGCTGGGGAAATAGGAAAATATTAGTAGCTTATGTGATCATACCCAACTTACATGCATCATTAGCTCACCCATAACTCACGTCGGTGCAGCCTTACCCTTACATGCCTTATCGCTGTTACATATGGTTAGCCGGACTTGTTGGGGATGATCGCTAATCAATGTAATGAGTCATATAGTCCCAAGCCGATCACATGATATACTGATGTTTCACACACTTAGTTAGATGATTCTTGACATGCATCTCTAGTATATTGATCTAGCATCTCTACATGTTTTAGTTATTATTCTTGAACACACTTACATACCAGTTCATTGTTCTTGCATGTACTTGTAGTTCTATTCATTGCTAGATGTATATTGATGATGATGCTCCAGTATTCTAATTATTCCAGTATTTCTATTTCCAGTATATCCATGCTCGTCAGTATTTCTTATCCCAGTATTTCTTATTGCCAGTATTCATATATGTCTTGTATTTCTTTATACTGTGTTATAGTTTTTGTCAATATATGTGGAACTGCTGTTAGAGGTGTATTTCATTCCAATCCTGACTGGATATTTTTTCTAGACTGTGATATAGAGGACTTGTTTCCAGCATACTTGGAGATTGGATGTTATTGATTGCAGGTTAGACTATTTATTATTGTTTAGACTTGTCTCGTATTTTATTTATTTTCTTCGATATCTCATCGTGCTCTAGTTTATGTGATTGAGTATATTCTATATTATATTGTGATATCTGTGTCTCCTTATGGATTTGGATATTCGTGAGAGATTAATTAGATAGTTACATGACCTAGACAGCGTTCTACCACCGATGCTGCGGCGTAGGCTGGACGTACCCACGCTCTCATACCCCAAAATCCGGGTGCGGGTCGTGACACCCTTACTTCGTCTGTAAGTATTTCCAGCGAGATTCCACCAAATGAGCCTCGAGTGGATCTTGGTGAAGACTGGGAAGACTACCCGCCAGTGTCAGTTGGTGCATCCTCTTCTCCAGGTATGACAGCTTGTCTAACATCATTAAGAGATGATTTAGCTATTCAGGCTGCGGACACGACGTATATACCATCGACCATGGGTAAATATTGTCTTTACGCCTCTTTTAGGAAAATTAACATCAGGTTGATATTAACTTTCTCTTGTTTTCTTTTCAGGTGAAGACATCTCAAGGAAGGGCGGAGTTGACGCAACCTTTGACTTTGTTACGGATTCTGCCAATGAAACGGTGGCGCTCGACTTTGAAGGGGCATGCTTTGAAGCTGTCGATCCTTCATCCGCAACATTTTCGCGTATCGTCTCGCCCACTGCAGTTCAGATATCTTCAGAGGAGGATGAGCCCATCATCGCGGCTATGCCTCCTTCGTTGAGTATGCCAGCAACTTCAACCGTTGTTGGTGTTTATTCTTTTGTAGCGCCATCTGTAGAGGCAACGACCGTGGCAACATCCTCCGCGGTCATTCCTGGAAGTAGATTTCCCGGTATCGCAGCCACTCCTAGCGTGCATCCGGTCTTCGATATGCTGATTGAACAATATACCAGCCTATTCTATCTCAGTTTGAAGGAGTTGATTTCTATGGTGCTAGAGAAGAACATGAGCTTTGATAATCTGTTGACGTCCTCCCAGCTTGCGATAGAACCGATCAAAAATTTCAATGACGCTGGAAGAGCTGATGTGCTGGAGCAAATAGTTAATGGTTTGGAAAAACCCATTAACGAGTATTTGCAACTATCTCGAGGCAATATCGATGAGATAATTCAGGCCGAGTACGACTCCTTGACTGCGAAGCTTGCTGAATAGATGGAATGCTTAAATAAATCTATCCAGACACAGCAGCAGGAGATGGATGAAGAGCATACCGTCTTGGAGGAGGTTATTCCTCTTCTAACGAAGTGCGAGGACGAACATAAGAGAAATGAAGCGAGGTTTCGCAAATTGGAAGCTAAACTCGCTCAGGCAAAGGAGTGGGCTCTCCAGTCATCGGCAGCTCTAGATATGGTGAAGGGCCGAATAGATACAGCTCAGCGGAACTTGGCACGTGCAGGAGTCATCCGCGCCGGTTTTGTTCATGCTCGGTCCGAACTATCCCTCTTGAGTGATGACGAGGCACGACTGGAGCGGGCTCGCACTAACATCTTGGACTCCAAGAATGAGAAGATGACGCTTTGGCGCAACAGATTCGTGATTTGACTGCTCCTCCCCAATGATGTGCTTTTTGCTATTCTATGTAATTTGTTCTTCCCGGAGATAATAAAGAAACTTTATCTGACTTTGTGGACCCATCATTTTTGAATATAAATGATAGGCTAGGGTGAAAGTGATATCAGAGGTAATATAGACGTGATATACTTTTGGTAAGCTTCAGCTGGATATATCTATTCAGAGGTTATATGGACATGATAGAATATGATCCAACTAAATTTGTATGCAAAATACTATCAGAGGTAATATGGACGTGATAGGTTTTAAAGTTTCAAATTAGTTAAACATATCTATTCAGAGGTCATAATAACATGATAGAATATGATCCAACCAATCTTTATATGTAATATTGTCAGAATAAGATCTTCACCATACTCCTTTGAGCAAAGGAGATCAAGCATAGTATTTCTTCAGGAATTTGCCGTTGACAAGAGTCATTATCAGATCTCCGTTAGGCTTGGCTAATCTGTAAGCGCCATTTGAAAATGTCGTTTCAATCACATAAGGGCCCTCCCATTTGGGCTAGAATTTACCCTTACTTTTGTGTGTAATGATCATTGGCCTCTTCACAGCTAGGACTAGCTCGCCAATTTTGAACACTCTTTCTTCACTTTTCTACTAAAAGCTCTGGAAATGCGTGCCTGGTAAAATGCAATGCGCTGTTGAGCTTGAAGGCATTTCTCGTCTAATCCTTCTAGCTCTTGAAACCTTAAGTGATCATTATTTTCCTGTGTCAACTCATTAGCCACAGCTATTCTGAGTGATGGAATTTAGATTTCAATGGGGAGGACTGCTTCAGACCCGTAGACTAATGAGAATGGGGTGCAAACCGTCGGTGTTCGTACCGTTGTACGATATGCCCAGAGACATTCCCCCAGCTTCTCATTCCAATCTCTTTTGTTCGAAGAAACGAACTTTTTTAAGAGTTTGATGATGGTTTTATTGAAGGCTTCCGCCAAACCATTAGCAGCAGGATTGTATTCCGTAGAGGCCATATTTTGTATCCGATTCTTATCGCAAAATCGGTGAAACGCTTGGCTGATGAATTGAGGCCCATTGTCATGAATTATCCTTTGGGGTTTCCCAAAGCGATAAATAACATGATGCTTGATAAAGCTGATCATATTGGATGTCTTCACCTCAGCAAGAGGGATCGCCTTCGCCCATTTGGAGAAATAATCCGTGATGGCCAATATGAACCGATATCCTCTAGAAAAAGATGGGTGAATAGGACCAATGATATCCATACCCCATGCTTCAAAAGGCCATGATGCAATCGTATGATGTAAATGTTCAGAAGGCTGATGTATAAAATCTGCATAAACTTGACAGGCTTTGCATTATCTTTGCATATTTCACTGCATCTGTGATCATAGTAGGCCAGTGGTAGCCCATCCTCCTGATACGATCCTGTAACTTAGGACTGGGTTGATGTGCTCTACATACACCGTCGTGAGCTTCACAGGTAACCTGCTTTGCATCATCATCGGAGAGATATCGTAATAGTAGTCCATCGTATGTCCGGCGATATAGACATTGTGAAGACGCGTCAAAATAGAAGCGTAATGATCGTCTTTTGATGGATACTACTTCTTTAGGATCCTCTGGTAAGATTTTGTATGACACGAAGTCTATAAAGGGACTTCTCCAGTCTCTCTTAGGAGGAACCGTGTTTACAGCGTAGCTGCGTTCTATGTGAAAGTTATTTTTCACACGGAATAAATCTCTGTTAAGAAGGATCACCGAATTCTGCCTTCTTATAGGAATAGCTAGATCTGCAGCTAGGCTGGCCAGGGCATCAGCTTCCAAATTTTGAGATCGAGGTACGTGCTCTAGAAAGAATCCTTTGAAAGACATGGCTATCTCGATCGTTGCTTGGTGATAAGGAATGAGGTCTGGATTGCGGACTTCATATCCTCTGACCTGATTGAAGATCAGCTGAGAATCACCAAAAGCTTCCAGGTATTCAACATCCAATTCTTTAGCGATTTGGAGCCCGATTAATAGAGCGTTATACTCTGCCACATTATTAGAGCAGGGTTCGCTAAGAGAATATGCTCGATAGATGACGAGTTTATCAGGAGTGACCAGGACAATTCCTACTCCTGAAACTACGTTTCCCCTGGGACTAGTCCTGGAGGCACCATCGAAGAATAGCTGCCATGTAACACCTTCCATTACGGAATTACATTCTGCAACTTCGTCGGGAATGTCCTCGTATAGTTTGGAGGTTTCCGGAATTGGATGAGCAGCGAAGAAATCAGCCAAGGCTTGGCCTTTGATGGACTTCTGAGGGACATACACCATATCATACGGTGTTAATAACATCGCCAAGTCACGAGTCGGGAATTAAGAACACTTGGCTTGTTCAACAATACCCGAAGAGGATTAATTCTGGAGATGATATGAATAGTTTGGCCCATGACGTAATTTTGCGTCTTCTGAATGGCAAACATTAGGGCCAAGCATTCTTTTTCCACTGGATTGTACCGGTATTCAGCTCCGACCATCATCCTGCTCAAATAGTAGATAGCCTGTTCATGAACCTCATTGTTCTTCTGTGCGAGGAGAGTTCCTAAAGAATAAACCATTGCTCGAACATATAACAAAAATGGTCTTCCTATGACGAGAGGCACCAGAACTGGAGGATTAGTGAGGTAGCGTTTGATATCATTAAATGCTTGCTGACAGGCTTCGTCCCATACGAATGACACACCTTTCTTCATCAGGCGAGAAAAAGGTTGACATCTCCCAGAGAGGTTGGATATAAATCTCCTGATATAAGCTAGACGACCTTGAAATCCCCTGAGTTCCCTAAGATTATAGGGTGGTCGCATTTCTAAGATAGCCTTCACTTTATTAGGGTCCACTTGAATGCCTTTAGTGGTAATGACAAATCCCAGGAATTTGCCACTGGATACACCAAGAAAGGACTTTGTAGGATTTATTTTGAGTTGATGTTGGCACATCAACTCGAATACTGTCTTCAAGTCTTGGATGTGATTATCCTTGAGGCAGCTTTTGACAACAATATCATCCACGTAACATTCTATCATTTTGCGTAAGTGCTCACGGAATATTTTACTCATAGCTCGTTGATACGTAGCCCCGGCATTCTTCAATCCGAAAGGCATAACCGTTTAACAATATACTCCCAATAGTGTCCAGAAGGCAGTATGCTTCTCGTCTTCAGGATTTATCTTAATCTGATTATATCTCGTTGATACGTAGCCCCGGTATTCTTCAATCCGAAAGGCATAACCGTATAGCAATATACCCCCAATGGTGTCCGGAAGGCAGTATGCTTCTCGTCTTCAGGATTCATCTTAATCTGATTATATCTTGAGAATCCGTCCATGAAAGACATGCGCTCAAAACCGCACGTATTATCGATCATGACATCTGTAATGGGAAGAGGGAACTCATCTTTAGGGCAGGCTGCATTCAGATCTCGGAAATCGATGCAAACACGCACTTTTTTACTTTTCTTCATGAACGGGACAACATTGGCGACCCAGTCAGGATTTTGTTCTTTCCGGATGAACCCACAGGCTATTAGCTTCTTGATTTCAACTTCAATGGCATCTATCATATCCGGACAGAACCGACGTTGGTGTTGCTTCACAGGCTTCGAATTGGACCGTATGTTGAGTTTATGGGTAGCCACTTTAGGATCAAGACCTGGCATATCCTCATAATTTCATGCAAAGACATCGATATATTCTTTTATCAGCTGGATTATTTCTTCCCTTTCTTCTTCAGAAAGATTGTTACTGATAAATATCGACTTTGGTGAAAGTCTATCCCCAACATTGATTTGGATAACTTTATCTTCAGTGGGCGTTTCTCTCTGCTCGAACCTAAGTTCCCATTGTGTATCCATTTGCTGAGCCCAGGAGTCATTTTCAAACGGTTCAGATTCTTGTTCGTCTGCTTCGAGAGAATCTGTCAGTACCGTATTTACTGATAATGCTCGTTCGAGATCAGCATATGAGCCGGAGGACGATGAGCCATCTTGAGAAGAGGAAAAGGTATCCTCACTTGACTCAGAAGTTGCAAAAGAAGTAGTATACCCTAACCCAAAATGAGTTCGTTGATAGTAGGGATCGCCAAGCAATGACATTCGTCTTTCTTTCCCATGGTTGAGGCCTGGTTCGAGCTTCAATTCATAACCCATGCTTTGCATAATCTTCAAAGCTTGTGGGCTATATCTGTGAACTTATATTTTCCCAGCATCGGACTCGTGAGAATCTTCTTGTACAGTCAGTTTGTTGCACATGCGACCGAAGACTATTGGATGCTGATTGCTGCGAGTAGGTGGGACAATAAAGATAGAATCTTTATGTGGTCCATATGTCATGATGACATTAGATGTTGACGCCACTTCCCACACATACGGATGATAGGAGTCTATAGCTTCCAAAAATTTTTGTGCTATAGGTTCTATATCATTATGGGAAGAGGATTCCTGATTTGGAAATTAAGCGTCAGTATACTGGAAAAAATTATCTTTATTATCGTCAGAAACCTCCTTCTCGGTTGTATTTACATCAATCGGCTGCTTGTTTCGCCTGAGGTTGATAACCAAAGGTGGAGGCTTCTAGTTCAAAGTTATCACTAGGGGATCACTTCCTCCTCCTGATTTGGTTTTGTTCAAGTGGATAGCCATGGGTTCCATAACTTTCGGACGGGTAGTCTGCCCTTTCACCTGGATCGACAGGGGTTGCTCGACAGAGGGTTCTTCTGGCTCCCGGTGGAATTCCTCTTCCGTCTTACCTGACACCTCCTTCATGTAGTCTTGGGTGTACAACATGGCATCGAAATAGTAGGACTCTACTCCTTTGAATGGGTTAAGGTCAGCAAACTCCATTTTTACTGTTCCTTAGGCATCTACATATTTGAAGCATTGATGTAGAGTCGAAGGAACAATATTGTGATCGTGGATCCATGGTCTGCCCAGCAGAATGTTGTAAGACACCTCTGAATCAATGACGTAGCATGTAGCCACTGATCTAAGGTCACCAATCTGGATCCTCAGACGAATCTTCCCTAATGGTTTGCTCTTCCTGGCATTAAAGCCCACGATTGTAGTGGTGGTGTAAGCCAGTTCACTTGTAGGAATCCTCAGCGGTCTGAGCAGACTATGAGGGATAATGCTGATCGATGATCCCAGATCTATGTGAATCCGGTCTACCTCCATGGAACTGACGTATCCGGTATAATAGAGGGGCCTGTCATGCTTGTTATGTTTCAACATCATGTCCTCTTGAGTGAAAGTGATATTAGGGATCGCTTCCATCACACTATGGCATTGAGGGCATGCCGCAGGTTCTTTATCAGGGGACTTGAGCTGAATCAAGCATACATCCGCCTGCATTAACGCTTCACTCAAGGCTTGACGAGTGTCTTTGGAAAGACTGAGTAGCTCAAAAATGGACAGTCTGGCCGGAGTATTAGCCAATTGGACCGGGATGTCGAAGTTATATGGTTTTTCTAAACCTTTGTTTTGAATATTCTTTAAAGGTTTATCAAAACGTACTTCTTTTTGCTTGCCCTTGTCCACCGAAGTTGGTCTAGAAGGACCTGCCTCTGGTATGACAGGTTCAGGCTCTGAAAGTTTGGCAGCTGAAGTGTCCGCCGTTGCATCTTCCTGATTTCCTCTATAGTCCTTAAGGTAGGCTTTCCCTGAACGGGTTCTGGTAGCCAAAGCCTCTTCTTCTGATGTCGAGGATATTGCAACCATATGGCATGGTTCACGCCTCGAGTTCTTTTTAGATTTAGCCTTAGCAGCTTGAGTCTCTTCCTCGATCTCTGACACCAGATCAGGATGAACCCACATAATCTTACCACGCTGGATAGTTAGGGGTACCAGGTCATAATTTTGACCCCTGGCCGGAGGGAGATTAACAATGTTCATCATCGTCCGGGAAATAGGTATAACACCATCCGGAACTTCTTGAGGAGGCAGATTGCCAAATTGGAGAGAGATCATGTTGGCAGTGACCGTCTTCTCGTTATTACGCAGAGTGGTGGCCTTGGCATCGATCAACTCCTGGATTTTCATCTTTAGTACATAACACTCCTTTGTGGGATGATGTATGTACCTATGGAAAATGCAGTACTTAGGGTTATTGGTACTGCCGACTTCATTAGGCCGCTTTACCTCGGGGAGGGTGAGCTTGCCGCTTTTGACTAGACAATCGAATATGCTTGGAATGTCGTCATCGTCAAAAGAATATTCTTTAATGGGCCTGGAAGTCCTAGATTTCGTCTGTGTGGTCCCGAGAGTATGTTGCCTAGACGTATTGATTGCCAGAGCTTCTTTTCTGTTGGAACCACGAGGAGGGTCGCTATTGGAGGATGACCTCTTGCCTCTATCAGAGGTAGAGATCATGATTCCATTGTCACGCGCCTTCTGACTATTGTCTTCAGCGGTTACCGCTGAGATGATAAACGAGGGCCAATCATAGAACTGATATGGTCCTGTGAACACCGAGATCAGTGGAAGAAGGTTCTTCCTGCAAATATCCACCAAGGCAGAATCTGGAACTCCGGGAGGCATCTGCAAAGTGGCCTGACGAAAACGTTCAATAAAAGTATGAACGTTCTCTTTCTCCTTCTGCTTTACTTCGATGAGCGAGGACATAGACATGTCCATCCCTCCTTTGTAGAATCAAGCAAAGAACAGAGTTTTAAAATCTTCAAAGAAAGTAATGCAGTTGTCCATAAGACTACGGTACCACTGATAGGCCACTCCAGACAGACAGCCTTTAAACACTCGAGTGAGAAGGGCGTCATTCTCTTACAACAACATTGTCATCATGCTAAAGTAGTTCATGTACTGGCTCGGTGACGTCTTTCCCTCAAACAAAACCATAGCCTGTGGTTTATATTTTGGTGGAAAAGGGATCTCATCCCAGATAGCTGGGTAAGGCTGGTTGATGCCCAACTTCTTGAGCTGATCCTTATGCTTCAAGGCATCAAATTGGGCTTTCAATTTTTGCACTGCCTGCATCGGATCTTCAGCTGGGAGAGGGACCGCAGAGTAGTGAGAGATCGATTGTATTGTAACTCCAACAGGAGGCAATACATTCTTCGAGTTAAGAAGTTGAGGAGCCGCTGACTCTTGATTTAGAACAGGCTCCTGGTTTGTGTTGGATGGAGGTAAGTCCACCCCCACACATAGTTGAGTCGGAGGAACCGATGCTTGAGCTATTGCAGCTGCATGTTGAGTCACTATCATCTGACGCATACTCTCCATCATGGAATACATCTCTTTGAGTGATGCTTCCAATACTGTGATGCGTTGGTCAGTACTTCCTGATGGGGAAGCCTCGTCGTGTTCATCTCCAATGGCATAGACTCCCATTTCTCTGGATTTCATTGAAGGGTTAGTATAGGTCTCTGTAGAGATCGAGTCTATACTTTCAGCATCCGATTCGGGAAACTGGCGACCCCCAGTGTCGGAATCAGAAGAATATGAAGCCGGTTGTCGTGACCTCGAACGGGTATTTCGAAACACACCAGCTTCAATATTCTCAAGGAGTCTGTCGAATCTTCTTTGGCTTGGAGTTCTAGAGGGATGACGTCTTGAATTTGACCTTTCTCTAGGAATATGTGAAGCCATGTTCACTGATGCGAATGTAGGCTCTTCTTTCTGTAAAGACAAAGAGTAGTTCAACCGGTCAAAAACTGATCATTTTGCCTTAGAACAATAGTAGTTAACTACAACTTTATGACTATTACAATAATGCTCCCTAGGGGGTGTAATAGACATGTTAGAAGATCCCCTGTCTTTAAGCTTCTGGATCAGGAAATTATGCAAGTCAGGAGGATTAACAGGAGAAGAAGAAGAAGGCTTATTTTGTCTTTTTATATCAGTTGGGGTATGGAGATTGGAAATCATAACTCTCTCCCTGCCATAAGAATATAGCAGTTCAGCCATGTGAGTGGCATATGATCCATTATCCGTTTGGGGAGTATATTTCCCCATGAACTGGGTCTTCTTTACGCTGAGGGGCTTGTCCTACCATAATCGAGAAATTTGCACAGGTTGGCGTAAAACTGAGGAAGTCCTCAATCGGCCGTCAGCATTCCGCGTAATCTGAAGAGCGGGCAGATTCTTCTCTTGATGGCGTAAAAGCCGAGAGGTCGGGAAATCCGCCACTTGTTTTCCCTTGCGGTAATTGCAAGGACCATCTGCCTCATTATAGAGGGGAGATGTATTTTTACGCGCAAGGCACTTTTGGAATTTCTGAATTGGCGCTGAGGCCTTGTCAAAAAAAATTTCTGCCACGTCACGGACGGGAAACGAAGTTTTACGCACGGGGCGCAGTGTAGACTTCTGGATAGGCACTAAGACATTGGCAGAAGCTTTGTCTGCCACGTCACAAACGGGAGACAGAGTTTTACGCACAGGGCACGGAGTAGACTTCTGGATTGGCACTAAGGCATTGCCAGAAGCTTTGTCTGCCACGTCACAGAAGGGAGACAAAATTTTACGCACGAGGCGCGCAGGTTGCGATGCTACAACCTTGTTGGTCGGAGAGGGCGAGCCCGCAGGAAGGGTAGAGGATGTCCGGGGCATCCATACTTTACGCAATTTCCTGTTGTCTTGGATAGAGAGGGAATGAGAGCTACCCCCTGCTCGAAGCATGTCTTCGTAAGCCGATTGGTCGAATTGGACGACCAAGGTCGTCTTCGTTGATCCTACGGATACAGCATCGTGTTGAGCAATGGCTTTCTCATCAGATGAGAAAGTAGTCCCCAATATAGTCGCCATCTTGTGTTTGATAATAAATGAAAGAAATTGAAACTAGGTTTATACGAAACCTTTCTTTGGTTTACAAACAAGAAAAAGAAGTACAATTAATCCTATACGAGGATGTTAAGTACAAAATTTTGATTCTGGGGAAATATTGCTATAGGAGTCTGATCTGCGGTCGATCACTTTGTCCCTTGGACCACACGATGACGAAAAAGTGCTGTAGAAGACGAAAAAGAAGCTTCGAAGACTGCAGGAAAAGTTGAACTCTCGTTACCAAAGCTCTCTATGGATGCTTTCTTGACCTAGACCTCTGTTATTCTCCGCCCTTGATTCCGACCTTGGATTCGACCCTGGACTTCCGTAGCCGGAGGTCTCTATTTATAGAGTTCAGTTATAGTCAGCATAGAAATCGAACAACGGAGAGAGCTGCACCTTTTACGTGGCGGTTATAATAACTGCTACCCACGTATGAATGATCTTCTGAATTGGCGTGTGACGCATGTCCCATTATGAGGTAATGCGTATAATCGCTTATTGAAGATCACGGCATGCAAGCCACGTAGATAACTGCCCCTTGCGTAGAGATGGTTGGCATAAAGGCCAAATAACTGTCGTGTTGGCGTAAAAAGCCAAATAACTGTTCTGATGGCGTAAAAGCCAAGTAGGTGTAGAAGCCGGATAGTTGTCAAGTTGGCGTAGAAGCCAAGTAGCTGTCACGTTGGCGTAAAAGCCAAGTAGCTATCACGTTGGCGTAAAAGCCAAATAGCTGTCATGTCGGCGTAGAAGCCAAATAGCGGTCATATCGGCGTAGAAGTCGAATTATGCGTAAAGCTTGATGCTGCATGGATAGGTAACCAGCGTAAAGATAGCCAGTTATTCCTCCTTGACTGAGGTCTTGAGCATAATCTGGGCCGAATAGCCTTATCACGCGCCTTTGCAAATATAGCCTGAGTTGACGTATTTTGAGGAGATAGCGTACAGCGTACTCCTATAGTTAAAAATAGCCCGGTTGGCGTAATGTGCAGGGATGGTGATATGGACATATTAGCCCTAATTATAGCTCACCCAGTCATTAAAAGTAGAATCAAATCTCGTGCATTAAATGCAGAGATCTGCCCCCATCTCGCGCATTAACTGCAGAGACGTGCCTCGAGTTCTGTACGAAGAACAGCTTTTGACGTGGCGGTTGATTTTGTCTCTTCCTGAGCGTAAAAGCTTATCTTTGCCTGTGTAAAATAGGCAGCATATTCCTTGAATGCGTAAACGACGTCTTATATCAAGGGTTATGTCACTAGACGACAGTCCAGGGCTCTGTGCAGAGTCATCATTACAGCCATCTTCTCGATCGTCGAGCAGTACTTTTTTGTCAGGAGTCAGGTTTACTGCTTCAACTGACAGGTTCATTCAAAGAATACGAAGAGTTCCTCATACAACTTCCCGCTGCATTAAAAGCAGATAGGTTTTACGCCAAAATGGCGATGTAGCAACCTTTTTACGCCGAAGCAATCTGGAAATACTGCATTATACGGGTTGTTCTGGAGCTATATTTTACGCTGAATAGCGTTGAAGCTCTGCTATACGCCAATGGCTCTGAAGTCATGTTTTACGCCACCCAGTGCTGGAGCTCTGTTTTATGCGGACTTCCTGCATGTTGAGGGTTTTACGCGTATGATTCCCCAACGTATTTTTCATGCTTCTACACCTCCCGCTTCATGCCATACCACCATACATACTCCCTCATATCTCTATACATCTTATTGGCATCGGGATGCATAGAGTATTGGGAATGATGCACCTCCTGCATAATCTTCTCGCACAATGCTCCTTTCGGTACCCACAACCTGGTACCGTGTCGCAATGATCTATCATCTGCGACGGTAAAGTCCTCTGCCAGTCCGACCTGAACCTGTGCTCTGATGCTCCTCAGAGACTCATCTTCATACTGTCCGGCTCTGACTCGGTCCATCAATTCCGACTGAACCTGAAGTCCCCACATCTGTGCTGCGACTCCCGAAATCAATACCTCAATGCCCAAACTGTCAAGATCTGATAATAAATGCCTGTCTCTAGTCAAGCACATAGCCACGGGATACCTGCTCAAAGCATCCGCGACTACGTTGGCCTTCCCTGGATGGTACTGCAAAGATATGTCGAAGTCTTTCATCAGCTCCAACCATCGCTGTTGCCTCATGTTGAGCTCCTTCTGTGTAAACACATACTTTAAGCTCTTATGGTCTGTGAAGATCTCTACTCTCTCTCCATAAAGATAGTATTTTCATAATTTGATAGCAAAGATAACCGCTGCAAGCTCCAAATCATGGGTAGGGTAGTTCTTCTCATGCGGGCATAATTGCCTGGAAGCATAGGCAATCACTTTCCTATGCTGTTGTAGTACACAACCCAAACCCTTCCCTGATGCATCACTGTAAATGGAAAATCCTCCTGCTCCTGATGGTAGTGTCAAGATGGGAGCTGTAGTCAATCTTTTCTTCAACTCCTCAAATGCTGACTGGCAATACTTAGTCCAGATGAATTCTACGTCCTTTCTGGTCAGCCTAGTCATCGGCTCTGCTAGTCTGGAAAAGTCCTGAAGAAACTTTTGGTAGTAGCCTGTTAATCCAAGGAAACTTCTGATCTCTGCTACTGAATTCGAGGTAGACCATGATTCAACTGCTGAGATCTTCTTCGGGTCTACCGAGATTTTATCTCATATAATGACATGCCCAAGGAATTCAACCTTATCCAGGAAGAATTCGCACTTCGACAACTTTTCATACAGCTTCTCCTTCCTGAGGGTCTCCAGAACAATCCTCAAGTGCTGCTCATGCTCCTCTAGGGTCTTCGAATATATCAGAATATCATCTATGAAGACTACAATAAACTGGTCCAGGTACTGATGAAACACCTTGTTCATCAGGTTCATGAACACTGTTGGGGCATTGGTCAACCCAAACAGCATCACCAAGAACTCGAACTGCCCATAATGAGTCCTGAAAGCCATCTTCGGGATGTCTTCCCTCTTCACCTTTACCTGGTGGTACCTGACCTCAAGTCTATCTTCGAGAATACCTTCGCTCCGATCAACTGGTCAAACAAGTCATCAATCCGCGGCAACGGTTATTTGTTCTTGATAGTGAGGTTATTAAGTGCACTATAGTCGATACACATACGTACCAATCCATCCTTCTTGGGTACAAACAGTACCGAAGTACCCCTTGGTGATGAACTGGAATGGATAAAGCTTTTGTCTTGTAACTCATCCACCTGCTTCTTTAACTCCACCAGTTCACTGTTATTTACTCTATAGACGTGCTGAGAGATCGGCTCTGCACCTGACACTAAATTTATAGAGAACTCCACATCTCTGTCCGACGGCAACCCCGGCAACTCCTCTGTAAAGACATCCAAGAACTCTGCGATCAACGGATGTGTCGGCTCCTACTCTTCTACCAAATCTCCACAGAAATTGCCCTCGCTCTGCTCTGCTCCTTGGACGAACTCGAACTCCGGCTCTCCTGACGTCTGAAATAAAACTCTGCCTCCACGATAATCGATACTAGCGTGGTGTCTACTCAACCAATCCATCCCGAGTACTATATCGTAACTCGGAAGTGGAATTACAAGTAAACTTATGCTCAACTCATGGCCTCCCAAATAAACCCTATGGTTCTTACAAACATCACTGACCAGGATGATGCCACCCGCGGTCGTGATCTTGCAAGTCTGTGCCAATGGTTCAGACTCAAGACGATGTCCCAGAGCAAAAGATACAGATACAAAGCTATGAGAAGCACAAAAATCAAATAAGGCATGAGCTGGAAAAGAAGCAAATAAAACTGAACCCGATATAACGTCTCTAAATGGCTCTGTCTCCTCCACGGTCAGGGAAAAAGCTTTCCTCTGCTGTGCACCTCTCTGCTGGTGCTGGTGCTGCACAAACTTCTGCTGCTGGGGCTGTAAAGGAGGTCCTCTCTGCTGTCCCGCCGGGTGTCTCACGGGTATCCTCTGGATCCGGGCTACATCCTAAACTGTACGAGCTAAGGTCTTGGGATAATCCCTCAGCTGGTGATCAGATGATCCACAAAATAAGCACTGACCGAGCCTCTTCCTACAAACATCCCATCCGTCCTCTGCCTTATTACAAAAGGGACAAGCACGAACAGGCTAGGCTGGTCTCTGCATCTGGTACGTCTGTTGTATATGTGCTCTGATAGGTGCATAGAACTTCTGCTTCTGCTGTTGGAAATAAGGCTTCTTGGCTGGACCTGCGCTACTGCTGCCACCAAAAATATCTCGGTCCCTCTTGGGCCTCCAACTCAGGTCTCTCTCGACCTTGCGAGCCTCCCTCAAGATGTTTGTATACGTCTCATGGCTCAAAAAAATAAGAGCCTTCACTTCCCAGTTCAGGCCCTCTCTGAATCTACTCGCCCGGTTCTCAGGATCTTTCACCATATAGTCGGCATATTTGCTCAACCTAGCAAACTCGACGGCATACTCTTCCACCGACATGTTCCCCTGGTGAAGGTTCTGGAACTGTCGCTCCAAATCAAGTCTCTCAGTAGGTGGGAAGAACTTTCTTCTGAACAAGTCCCTGAACTCACCCCATGTCAATCTTGGATCGGTGATCTGTGGCTCATTCCGGAACCAAGTACTGGCAATATTCGTCATCTGCAGTCCCGCTGCCTCCATAATCAGGTCCTTCGCAATACGGGATAAACGCATGACGTGCTCCATGCTCTCCAACCAGTCATCCGCATATATGATGCCCTTTGTCCCCTTGAAAGGCCGGGGATCCAACTTCTTGAAGTCCAATATAGTGTCAGGCCTGGGCTGTACCTCTCGTGGCTGTGGTGGTGCGGTCCTCTCTACGGCGGTGATGGCCACCTGGTGAGCACTCTCAATGCCCTGTCTCATCACCTCAGTATGTCGGTGATGCACCTCAGCCTGGGCCCTCTGGGCCTCCATCATCATCTGGAAAAGTGCAAACAGCTGTGTAGCATCAGCTGGTACTGGCGGTGGTGGCAGAAGATCCTCGGAAACAATTGGAGCTACCCTCTGAACTAGGGGAGGAGCACCTCAAAGGCGGCTGTTGAGACTCCTACCTGAACCGGTGAGGTGACCCTCTCAACTGGAGAAGAAGTAGTAGTAGCTGCTAGTCTATCCGCAGCAGGCTGGGAAGTAGCTGAGGAAGCTACCGCTGCTCCTGAGCGATAGAATCTGATCTTCGGAGGCATCCTGAAGATATATTGAAAATACGGAATCAATATTGAATATAAAGCGATATCATCAAAGAAGTACAAAACTTAATTCAAAATGAAAGACAATATTCAATGGATAAGGATTACAAACTGATATTGGAATGTTTCCAAGTTGTGATTGAGTAACTCTCAGCCTAAATTCTATTTTTTCTAAAGCAGGCTCGTAGTAGTACTCTAGTCGAGCACAACTACGATATCTATCTAGATATGCATGGGCCACCACTAAAAATGTGTCACGACCCGCACCCGGATATTCAGGCACGCGTACGTGGTTACGCCCAGCCTACGCCGTAGAATCGGCGGTAGAACGTTGTCTGGGTCATTTCTAACTACTAACATCTCAACAATATAATATGGTACCTATCAATCATCTCAACTCCAAACGGAGG
The DNA here is from genome assembly GCA_036927795.1 of Iris macrosiphon. NCBI lineage: Eukaryota > Viridiplantae > Streptophyta > Magnoliopsida > Asparagales > Iridaceae > Iris > Iris macrosiphon. Next base: position 18,126,407 of record JAYESA010000014.1, read on the forward strand.
AGTAATATGGTATCTCACAAGTATATCAAATCTCAATCACAAAACAAACTAAGGAAAGATAATGCACGAATGAAATAGCAAAGGAAAGAAAGATACAATCCATAATATGAAATAATAGTACATATGTGAATCTCAACAAAGAATAGTCTAATACAAGAATCACTACACATAAACTAAACCTCCTCAGTCACTGGTACTATGTCCTCTTGCTCTAGGGGAGTATCCTCTAAAGTCTCACCCTCTTGAGGGCCGTAATACGTGGGACACAGCTCCTCTAGCCAATCATCTGAAAAATATATCCAGTCAGGATTGGAGCGAAGTACATACCTCTGAAAGCAGTTTCAAATACATAATCAAGCATATATAACAAGCAATAGAAAAATGATACAAGATGCACAAGTAGAAAGAATATACAATATAGGGTGAACAAGCAAATAACACAATAAGAACTGGAAGTAAATACGAGAGATAACTGCAAGTAGATAACAAGAATACTATCTATGTGGTTTAGAGTGCAAGTTCGTTATGTGATCGGTTTAGGTTGCACATAAGGTATAAAGGTAACTCCATTATACGTGAGGTGTATAATCGACATGCACATGAGATCAAGAGGGCTTAGATCACATAACCAACTCTTACTCTCCCTCCCCAACCAATACTCATGGATCCAATCACGATACATTACGTACATGATCACGATATAGTCACACTAACACACGAAATAGTGGATGCACAAGAAGCACATGAAAGTCAATACCCGATGCACACGATGAAATACATGTGACTGGGTACCCATTGCACACGATGAAATACATGTAACTGGGTACCCGTTGCACACGGTAGGGGATAACACCTCCTGACGGGATCCATATAGCACCAGTACGTGAAATCACTGTATCGGGAATTAATGTATACTATTCTAGAACAAGCATATATACAATATTATGAATTAAAAATAATCAGAGAAATGTACTCGCCTGAAGTCCTGAGCAAAGTGTGTCTCTCATGCCCAAGCTGGTGTCTCACAACATATATATGGTATGTTGCATCAATATACGGTTCAATAATGAAAATTAGGTTTTTATATATATACATAAGCCACATATAATAATAATATCTCAAAACAATATAATTAGGATACCTTGGCCTTGCACCAATGCGTATTGCAACTACCTTGATACCCAATCTCAATACCTTGGGTATTGACCCATACCTTGGTGATACCTTGGTACCCCAAGGTAACCCAACTCTAAATTAACTAATACATATATACTTATCTTAAACTAACACTAATATATAAATATATATATATATATATATATATATATATATATATATATATATATATATATATATATATATTTATATCAAGTTACCATAGATAATTACTAATAGATACTAAGCTAACTAATAGGGTAAATATCTATACTATCAAGTAGAGATACTAACTGATACAAAACCTTGATAACTCATATATCCAACTAACTGCTTACACAACTAATAAATAACCGACTCTAACACCTTGACTGAAACCTAACCTTCTTGATATGAATAACTAGCTAAAACACTGAAAACTAACTAAACTTAACTAAAAATTAAACTAAAACACAAAACCCAAACACTGAAACTGTATAGTGAACAAAATCTGAGACTGTGCTCGGCTTGTACAGGAAAAATATATACTGATACATGCAGTGGAACTGCACAGGGACTTGCTGAACCCGATACTGTGCAGTAAAAATTGCACAGTGAACTGTTGAACCCGACTGCACCCTGGGTGCAGGGCACAGCAGCCCTAATACTGCTCTCTGCCACATTGTGATGCAGCTGCTGCTCTCTCCGAGTGTAGCTGCACCTCCTCCTTGCCATTTCTGTCCAAGTGCATAGCATCTCCAAGCTCCCTACTGTGCAATACAATGACTTCTGCTGCAGTGCTCTGTTTCCTGAAGGCTTCTACTACTAGCAGGTAATGCCCGACTCTATGCTGCAGCTAAGCACGATACTGCATTGCTAAGTTCCCTGCTGTTGGCTACTGCCCAAGGTTGGTCCCCCAGTGGACTAAACTGGGGCTGATACTGACTGATCTGATGCTACAGTAGCTACCTTGAGTCTCCCCTCCTTGCTGACAAGCTCACCTCCACACACACAAACACAAAAGTTCACACAAACACAAACTCACAGACAACTACACATATACACAACTATGTATATGAATATAACCAATTATATATAGTTATCCCCATATAGATATATATATACCACCTGAATTCATATAAGCCCATATATATATATATATATATATATATATATATATATATATATATATATACACACACACACACACACATATAGATCACTAGCTATGTATGCATATACTTATCCCCACCATATATGTCAACAAATATATATATATATATATATATATATATATATATATAGTCACACATATATACACAAACATATATATATAGAGACATATACTCATAGTTATTATATATATATATCTAGATACTCCTATTATATACACAAATAGACACACGCCTATATGTAAATCCAAAATACACTAATACATAAACTATATATCATATAAAGAGCTTACATATACATAATTACACATGCACGTATAGGAAAATGGGCCAAACAATAAATACATGGAGCGCATCGCACCCATATCACACTTTCTCTATGATACGCTTGCGATACGGCTCCAACACACAACTAAACGTATCCCAGAGGACACGTACAAGTCTAATACATAATTTATGAACAATACTTATAGTAATTAGAGTGTCTATGTGTCCATGTCACAATGCGATATGCACAAGGCCCCGTGTCGGAGGAAAACCCCCAAAATTATCTGTTTTGTCAAATTGACGAGATACGGTCTACACGTATCCAATTTTGGATACGACACTAGTCACAAATAAATAATGAAGTATCAATTAGATCTATTAGATCAATTGACAAGCACTACATGTACCAATCTCAAAATTCCAGTAATTGTCCATCGTGATGACTTACAATTATCGAGCATAGCTTCGGGACAACTGACCCTAGTGACTTGACCGTCAGATCAGAGATGAATATTATAGACCCATAGAATGACCATTACGGTGGCATATTTGGGAGTGCAATGAGGGCAGATGTGAGTAATGTGTGTTTGAGATTTGGCTTATTGACTGAGTGTTAGATTTGAGAGACCCTTGGGATAGTCTTCAGCTAAAGATGCAGCCGAAAGATCGAAGCGATGGTGGAAATAGCCTAGTCAACTGATGAGATTAAGAGTCGCAAATTTTTGTAGATGACATCGCCTCTGACTCATCGTGCCCTGGAAGGGAATAGCATTCATATGAACTGACGACTGTGAAACTAGCTCGTGAAGTTAAAGCAACGGCTCGTTTAGATCAAATCTTTGCGAATACTGGAAGGGATAGACGTGCCTCAGATTTACAAGATGCATCGAAACCTAGTCTGGGAAGCATGCTCGTTCAGAAGGCAAAGGTGATATCCTATGCTTCGAGGCAGTGGAAGCAACGCGAAGAACTATTCCATGCGCAACCTAGGAATTATGGCGAGTGTGTCCACGTTGAAATCGTGGCGACACTATCCCTTTGGCATGGCGGCAAAATCTTCGTGGATCACACAAACCTCAATATAGATGTTCACCCAGTGAGGTATTGAGATGGCAGAAAAAGGTGTTGGACTGAGACGATCTAAGTAAAGTTTGATATTTGGATAAGTCGCCTAGTTTGGGTAGTATCAGTTAAGATGATCGTTCGGTGCATGAGATATGTTTGGAGCTGTTGCTAGTACAGATTCAGAAATAGTTGGATGGATTAAGTTGGAACACGAACTGATTGAGTCGGTGGGAAATTATTATATTTGAGACTAGTGCTCAAGCGAATATGTTGGAATGAAAATCAGAATTGGTTCAATTGGGAGTAAAGCAAATGGATGCCTCGGACATAAAGATACCCTTGTAACTTGTTCAAATTTGCTATCACAAAGCTCGGCTGAAATGCATGTATTTTAAGGATACCTTAAATATGTGTATGATCCAAAACTAAGCGATACAAGGAATTCGTATTGAGCTGCAAGGAGGATGTGGGAATTCAGGAATTTAGAAATTTGTTACAGCGTTCAGCAGAGCGAGATGCTGAGTCAAAATCATGAGTATGAGAGTTGCATAGAGCAGATTTATGAATTGGACAAACGGCATGTGATAGGAATGAGTACCAGCACGGTTCGTGGACGAACCTGATTCTAAGTGGTATATTATATAACGCCCCAGAACCGCATGGTGCGTTACGCTGAGTCGAATTGAATAAAACAATAACCGATTACATTTAATTTGTTGGATTTTGGGAAGAAGTATTGATTGAGTTGGTTTCATGTGCAGATGGCTAGCGAAGTTCGATGGGAATCAGGTGTTCGTTCAGAACAGTACTGAGATAGCTGGATGGGAGCGATAATGCCGTCTTCTTTAGTCCGATCGGTCGGATGATTTGGAGAGCATGGCCTGCTCGCACGGTCATACTAGTTGAGTAGATCGCGCTTTGCATCGGACCACGGGTTCAAGGGATTGGCCGTATCGGCAGGACATGATGCTTAACGGGATCAAATATTATGAGTGGGCTCTTTCCCTTCTCCTCTACTCCTTCATGCCTAATAATATGGAAAACACGTAAAGGCTTGAACACTTGGGCTAAAACATGGGAATCACTACACTGAGACGTGCATAGAGTGTACGTCGTTTGCTTGGATAAGATTATGGCTTGAATTGGTTTTCGTGTTGGGTTAGTTGGAGCTAGAGTTGGATTATACACTTGAGGCAGTTGGTTGAATGATTGGAATTATACTTGGACAGTTGGAATGATATATTGAGGCATTGGAAACATCAGGAATTCGGGCGAGCGAGCGTGCATCCGAACACGAGTATCACTTGGGCGCTTTATCAAGCAAAGCGTGCAGTTGTGGTTCAAAACTGAACAACTGCATCGGCGAGGGCATTGTGCCACTATTGGGGCATTGTGCCACTGTTGGGGCATTGTGCCACGGGATTTGTTCTGAGCGTAGGGTGTTGCACCCATTTGAAATACTGTGTTGAGAAGCGGCATTGTGCCTATGGGCATAACTTGAGATTTGGTGCCTTGGGCTATATGTTGGAAGAATGGTTATGGATTTTTGGTTGGATAATTGGTTGGATATTTGGTTAAACGAGTCAAGGATCGCTTGGTGAGGCAAGAATGTTCGATCCTCTCATCATACCTACTTTGTGTCTGCATGTCACGGATAACCTGTGTTGCACAGGGTTTCGTTTCCTCGAACGGGATGGACTACGGGGCACCAGGACCATTCGGCCATGGAGGAGACAAGGGTAACGCGTCTTGGGCGCAGTACCGGTAGTTCGATACGAACCAGAAGGGAGTAGCTGTCCATTGCTGGTATCAGGTAGGACTGCCTATTGATCAGTCCGATCAATATCCTTTATGGCTTGGCCAGTGACTTCATATAGATAAGTGTTGGCTTGCTTTACTTTGGTTGGTTTGTACTTCGTGTAGGCGAAACCACCTTGCCTCGGCAAGAGTGTGCACTTTGAGATTGGATTGTAAGTTTTGGTTGAGGATGGATATTGAGGCTTGGTTGTTGGTTCGATAACATATCGTGTTGCTTGGGCTTGAGTAGGACGGGTTGCATGCTAGAATCCTTCGGGTTGGTTATATATTGCTTGTCGATTGGATTAAGATGAATGCTTGCATGCTTAAACTGCTTTGCAGCTTTCCTTAACATGTCATCCCTATGCCATGAAATGAATCTAGGATTCAACTAGAAAGATCACCATATAACTATTTGTATTCACTATTTACTTAGTGTCGGCTTAGACGAGTGGGTTATCCCGCTCACCAGTACGGCTGTGTACTAACCCACATTTGTGGGCATTATTTCAGATACGCAGGTGTAGTGGCGCTGCTTGGATATAAGAGACATGATGTATGAACTGTAAGTAACTTTGTGGGCTAGAGAAAAGAGCGAAGAGTATTACATCGCCTCTGAGGCAATCGCCTTTGTGGCATTTTATTTGGACCCTATCGAGAGCTTCGCTGCGTATAATCTGATGTGTGGTTGGTACACAATACTTGACTTTCGTTGCAACTTGGTTGTTTCAATGATAACTTTGGTATTTGACAATATCGCCTTGTATGAGCGCAACTCCAGGCTCGTACGGCATCACATCCCGAAGAGAACGATTGTCCTGCGGGAGAGCTGCAACGTGGTGATTCACGTTCAGCGGGGACTATCGAGCTTGCGGGAGATTGGGGCGTGACAAAAGGTTGTTCTCCAAATTGCATCATCATTTAGAAAAATTATTTATGTATTGTGGTAGTGACATAGGGATTTGTATTGCTTGAATTGTTAGACACTATAAGAATACTAGTTTAGGAGTTAATCGAGGTGTAGGCACTATTTTATGATTCACTCTCCTACTCCCTGTACAAATATTATTCCTTTCATGCGTTATTATCATAATTTTATTTTCTTACTATTCTTGACCGAGGACTTGTTGTCATTCTGACGACCTAGTATTGTTCACTAGGGGAAGATGAAGTATATGAAGAAATATTACCTCTTTATGATATGGACGAGGTCGAGGAATAATCTTCAAGTGATTCCAGAAAGTACAAGACCCAATATTTTATTGCTGAAACTATGCATATTAATAAGATATTATTATAAAGACTTATTCAGTTGTACTTTAGTCAGAGTTGTATAATTATAGTTTGTATTAATTAAGTATTTTAGCATGACTTGCATTTTGTCCTAAAATTGTACAGGCGACAATCGCTGATACGGGTACGGTAGTATTTGTATAGGGCGTAGCCTGGAGATGTAGTTACGTACCCGGCTCTCTGTATCTTGAGAAGTGGGGTGTGACAGTACCTGCGAGAGAACCGGGCAAAACGCACAAACCAAAAATGCCAAACACAAATCGCAGACACAGAGATTTTTGACGTAGAAAACCCTTGCGGGAAAAACCATGGGACGATCGGAGTCCAACCTTGAAAAGCCTCCACTAATGGAATAAGAAATACACCGACTACTTACAAACTTCTTACCGATCCAAACGTATCACCATAACTCTTTTGGAACAGAAAATAGATTATAACCACGAAGAAAAAAGACAACAAAAAATATCCAAAACTGATCTCCTTCTTCGAAACGGCCTCCAATCCTTCTTTCTCCTCTCCAATGTTACAATGGCACTCTTGCCTCTTTTTCTCTACTTGTTGCTATATTTTTTTTATAGAGAGAGAGATGTGATATATTTTAGGGCCAGGAGACACCTATATATAGCCTCAAACCCATAACTAGCATTCCTATTATAGATAGAAATATCCAATCCAAATCCAAATCCATTGACATATTCCTATTATATGTAGGAATATCCAATCCAAATCCATTAAGATATTCCTATTATATTTAGGAATATCCAATCCAAATAAATTGAGGTATTCCTATTATATGTAGAAATACTCAATCCTACTCTAGGTATTTTCCACATAGGTTAGGAATCACACCCACTCCAACAAATCTCCCCTTCACAACTATGTGGAGGGGGTCGTTGTTACGCCCCAATTCCGTGGAATCAATAGTCGTCCCCCGGACGTGATACTATGCGAGCCTAGGTTGCACACCGCACAAGACTAAGATTTTGCATAACAAGCACATATTCAGAGTACGCAGATAACAGAAACACAAAGTTGAAACATAAAAAATTTCTCTTTCTTGATAATGAACATCTTTTTACAAACTCTTGAATGAGTCAGAAGGTTGCCGCACGGGCTTACAAAAGTTGACACAAAATGAGATAGTTGTTATGTACATTACATTATTTACTAAAACTTTAAAATAAGGGACCTCCAGGCGGGACGATGGCTTTCCCACGGAGCTGCATTGAGTTTAGGTTGCTAGCTCCTTGCTTCAAAATGCTTCAAGTAAGGCACGATCAGGACGCGCCGACAGCTGAACTAGATTGGGCAGTGACTTTAGCTCCTCGCAGGATCTCCTTGGTGCGGGAAACCTATTTTAAAATAAGATAGTTGTTTATATGAAGTATGCATATTATTTGTAGTCTTTCTATCTTGACTTAGTTTATTTTATAATCAAGCAGTATTTATATAGAAATTACTGAAATGAACTTGCCACCGTTCGGTGAGTTTAACCTGTCCGTCTGAACCACCTGCACAATACTTACCATGTCCTTCCCTGCCACGAAGACACAAGTTAGCTTGCACAGGTTTAAATATACATGGGGTCACTGGCATTATGCCATAATGGACAAATTAGTCTTGGGCAAGAATGTAATGCAACGAAAAAACACGAGGCGCCGTAAACCATCCCGCCCGAACACGAGACTGTCACTAAGTTTTGTCCAGATCAGAACGGTTCCAGTACCCCAGCAATCGTCCGCAGGAACCATAAATCCTTGTGCACAAGTTGTCCGTAACCATGCAACATTCAAATCTTCTTATGGTAGGGAGCATTTGAGGCAATATGTCATGACCCGCACCTGGTGAAGGGATGCAAGTCGAGAACAACACCCAGCCTATGCCGCAGCATCGACGGTAGAATGCTGTCTTGATCAACTATACTATCTAAATATCTCACAATAATATAAAATCTGCCAATAATATCTCACACAAAACTTAATCATAATTCTAAAGCACGAGAAGATATGAAAGAAGTCTAACTATACATTCAAAATATATATTATCAACAATAGAAACAATATCCAATCTCATACCATACACCGAAAACAAACCCGGTACCAAAATGCTAAAGAAACAAACTATAAAAAACTAGTGATCCGGATAAACCTCCCGGCAATTACTCCAGAACTAGTGGGTCCAAGTTTGCACCATCTATAAGTCGAAGTCCATAGTATGTCGGACACCAATCTCTCGGATCCTCTGAAAAATGTTTTTCAGTCAGGAATAGAGCAAAGTACATCTCTAACAGCAGCTCAATTAATGATATAAACTATATAACAGTAAATAGATGTGAATATACAAGATGCCATATACATGTACAAGAGATACGCAATAAAGGAAATACTAGAATTAAATACAAGAACGAACAATATGGCAATGAACAAGAATACTAATGACTAAGTGAGTGAATACCAGCTTTAACATGTGATCGGCTTGGGAACTTGCACATGAGTAAATGGCATGGTTAATCATAAGTGTGGTGTATGATCAACACTCACAAGGAACAAGACTTGCACAAGGAGGGTATGATCACATATCTACAATACATACTCCCCAATCCCGACTGGTATAGTGGATCCAACCATGGTATGTTATGGTACGGGATTCCCCAAGAAGATAGCTACTCTTCTCGAGAATCAGTGTCTGTACATGCACAAGATAATCAATGAAACAAGACTTGCACAAGATACACCATATACAAGGAATAATATCTCATGACGAGATTCGGATATACCAATCCGTGTAACCATCATGTCAAGAAACATGAATATCTACACTAGATACAATGAACATAGAGGATATCATAAATGAAAAACTATCAGAGAATATACTCGCCTGAAATCTAGTAAATAGTCTCACAGATGCCTGATACGGTAACTCGAATACCTAGATATGGAATATTGTATTAATACAAGGTTCTGGAAAGAAATAAGTTAAACTAGTCAACTTCTAGGTCATAAAGCCATTTCTAAGCCAAAACAGTCAAATTAGGTCAACTCTATGTCAAACTTAGGTCAACTCTAGGTCAAACTTGCATGAGTCTATCTCAAAGATATTGGTTTCATACACTATGAATCTAGGTCATAAAAGCTATATCTTAGGATACTAGGATACCGTATCTCAGGATATGTAAAACAAAAAATAAAGCATCACATATATATATCAACAAATATATATATATATATAATCCTAATTATAAACATTAAATGGATACCATAGTTTCGAACCAACTTGGTATCACAACACTAAACCATAATCTTGATACCCAAACCCAATACCTTGGGTATCCTCAATACCTTGGTATATACCTTGGTATCTCAAGGTAATGTCACTCTAGTATATATATAACTACCCAACTATAACTATAAACTAACATGCATTTAATATTTATACAATACTATATACCTTATTTTAGTCACCTTAGTATCAATCCATAATTATTTTATATCTATCCTATTACTATGCCAATACCTACTACTCATACCTTGGTATATCTCAAGGTAATCCAAAACGCTAACATATAACTAATACATATATATAAACCCAACTAATACTAAATATAACCAATACTATACTGTATGTATATTCATTCATAGGGACTAAATATAATATAATGTTTCTAACTACTATATTTATATCATTACATATATCTAACTAACTACTAACCATAACATATCAATTACCTTAACTACTCAAACTAATGACTAATATATATATATCAACCTAATTCAACTAATCACTAATCACTAACTACTAATACATATATATATGTACACATATATAATACTTAACTAGAGAATACACTTATATATATATATATATATATATATATATATATATATATATATATATATATATATATATATATATATATATATATATATATATATATATATACATATATAAACAATTAACTAGATAAATATTAAGCTTAGCTAACTACTACTAACCAACTAACTGACTTACAACTACTAAAATATAGTATACTAATACATAAATACCAATTATGAATATATATATATATATATATATATATATATATATATATATATATATATATATATATAACTGCATATCTGTCACTAAAAGTCCCTGTTGTCCGTCGCTGAAACTGCTGCTACAGCTGTTGTTACTGCTGCTATTGCGACGGTTTTCTGCTGCTATTGCTAATTTTGCTGCTGCTGCTATCGCGGAAACTGCTGTCGGTGCTAATGCGCTGTTGCTGCTGTCGTTGCTATTTGTTGCTGTTGCTGTCACTAATTTCGCTGATGTTGTTGTTGTGCTGTTGCTACGTTGTTGTTGTTGCTAAATGTTTTCGCTAATGCTACTGATGTCCTCTCTCACTCTTATATATATATATATATATATATATATATATATATATATATATATATATATATATATATATATATATATATATATATATATATATATATATATATACTTAGCTATATATATTTATATGTATACACTTCTCTATATACATATATACATATCCATAATAACATATATAGTATAGCAACACGTATATATATATATATATATCTATAATACCACTAATACGTACATATATATATAATCATTTAAATATACAAGTATATATATAGATCACATATATATACACATAACTTATATAAATATACTACTATACATATATACATTACCATAATTATTAGCTATTACATATGTAGAAGTATAGCTACATATATATATATAACACATAGGTACATAGATATATGATACACTAACACACACACGCACACACACACACACACACACACACACACACACACATATATATATATATACATACATGCATATAATTACATATTATAATGACTAAAAATAATGGAAATAAATCTAGAAATAAAATGCACAAACACATGGAGCGTATCACACCCGTATCCCACTAGATCTAGGATACACTTGCAACACGAGTCCACCACACATCCAAACGTACCCCGAAGGACACGAAAAAGTCTAATATATTATTTATGAACAATACGAAGAGTCAAATATAAATCTACGTGTCCATGTCAAAATATGACATGTACAAAGTCCCGTGTCGGAGGAAAAACTCCTAAATCAACACGTATCACCAAATTGTTGGGATACGACCTACACGTACCCAATTGTGGACACGACACTAGCCCCTGTAAAACCCCTAATTTTAAAAACCGTATTAATTATTTAATCAAATTATTTAATTGAATTGTATTATTTCGTAGTATATTAGAAAATATAAATTTATTGGATTTAATTACTAGGTAAATATTTAGCTAGATATTCATGGAGCAAACTATTATTTTACCTTATTTTATTTTATGTAGGAGACCTTGTGGACGGATGAAAGATTATTTGTATGTACTAATATAATTTTCTGAAATTATATATATATATATATATATATATATATATATATATATATATATAAGTAATAGAAAAGAATTGAAAAAGAAAAGAAAAAATAATAATAATAATCATTGCTAAAGTCCTAAGTCTAATCCCTAAGTCCCCCACCTAAAACTATCAGCAGCAGCCTAAAGCCCTTACCCCAACCCGCCTAAGTCCTAACCCGTAGCAGCAACAATATTTCTTTCCACAGCCGCGGCCAAGCCTATCCCCCCCGACTCTTCCCTTTATATATATATATATATATATATATATATATAAACTTATTATAAACCCTAATCCTAACTTCAAACCTATCTATACTCCACGACCCTGAGCCGTCGTCGACCACCTTACCACCGTCGCCGTCGACCGGAGCAGCCACCCGCCGGCTGGACCCACCGCCGCGTCAACACCCGCGAGCACCCGCCCAGAAAACTGCAGCAACGTACCCATGTTCACGCGTTGATTTCCGTTCCATCTCGCAACTGATTTTCGAACCATCTTCACCGGTATGTTCATGACCTATCCCTCTTCCAACTCAGCATATTAGTTTCCATCGATCAGTGCGTAATCTTAGGTAAAAATCGAGACCAAGTTAGAGAAAAACCACAACTTTAATTTCAGAAAAACTGTTACGATGACCCATGTTTAAGGACTCGTATCTCCCACCACAGAGATCCAAACTTAGATTTTCTTTTTGCTATGTGAAGACCATATAACCGAGATTATTTTTTGTCAATTATATTATTTTATTTGGTGTTATATGCAGAATTAAATTGGGTTAAAAATTATGAAAAACTATTTTTGAAACCTTCAAAATTTGTGATACGGAGCACGCTCTGCCAAACGAGACTGCCCCATCGTGTACCAAGTGCACCGAAAGGCCCACATGGTATACCTATATGTGTGGGATTTTGCAAAAACTGATTCGGACGTATGTGCGCGTCGAAATCAACCTGTATCCGTAAAAAATTCTCGTATCGCGACTTATACAAAATATCGCACTATTTAGGGTACACTCGTTAGAATGCGACAAAACTTATTCCATTGGACTTGTGGTATCACGCTGGTTCTGTGAACCAATTTTCACGCAATTCTGAGACAGTTGACCAAGCCGCCTATTTGCGGGCCCTACGGTTGACTTTTTGGGTGAATTTGTTTTCTGCTCACCGAATCCAAAATTGGACATACCGTTGAGTTCGTATTGACGTTTAGAATTTGTTTGACCTATAATTTATCCCATTTAGAGACCTTTACCCCTGTCACGCTTTTCGGTACAAAGTGGGCCACATGTGGACACCGCTTTGACCCGAAACTACCGTTTTGTCCCTGTGTCCAAATTGGACAAAATGGTAGTATTTTCTAGCTATCTCGCTGATTTCAAAAACTTTGGTGATATCTATTTCAGCATCCGGAGACGTTTATTCGTAATCCTTAGTTTCTGATCCTGTGTACCTGACATCTGGATGCTTATACTATACAGATTGCTTGCCAGGCAAGTATACCTTTCCATTGTACTATAATTTATATTTCAAATATTGCATGCATCTTAGTTCAGCTTATTTAGTTCATATATTTTAAACTGCTATATAAACTGCGCGTCCAAGTGAACTTGGGTGCAACGACGGTGACGTCGTATTCTGTTTTTATTATGTATATGCATATGGACCTACTCTATGAGACCACCCATTATCATGAGGCATTCTTATGTTTTATTAGCCATGACACTGTTCTTACACGAGTGTGAGTCACATGTAGGATATGGACTTGCGTACTCGGCTGGCCACTGGTACGTATAGGTCGTACGACGGATAGGGATAACTGCCGATAGAAACTTTGCATGCTAGTAGATCTGGAAATTATTTAGAGGTATCATCGTGTCATGGATGTGACATGCTTAGAGCATGGGGTACAGAGAACAACAAGTAAGGCATTTGGGCTCCTTTGCACTTTTCTTTTTGTAACCTGTACACTGCGCCGGAGATACGTGGCGGTGATGACCCCTATATATTACTGGCGGCCGCTGTCGTTCAAAAGATGACATGCTTTGTAGGCTCCTAATTCTCCGACAGAGTCACGCCAAACCCATTTATGGCCAAATAACCTACTTGTTGGAAAGTTGTTCTCAACATGCATTTACATAGATGGTTAGGCGACCCATTGGATGTTTATTTTCAGTACTTTATTGGCATGTTTATATGTATCTTGTTATGTCCCTCTGAGGACCTGGTACCTTTCCAGATATAGATGGGCAGGAGTATCCACAAGAGTATGGACTTGGACCTGACGCTTCATTCCAGACTGAGGTGATCTTATCTTCATAGTACCTTTGATTTATCGTAGCTGATGGATATTCTAATTGCTATTTCTTTTATAGACATTTATCTTATATTGGATTTGATCTCTTCTCTCATTTAGTAGTTTTTAGTATAGTCGATTTACAGTAGATTTGTTTATCCGACTATCATACTTTAATACTTCATTTGAGATTCAGTTATTTATTCCCATTTATTTCTTTATTTGTGCTATGGATGAGATATAGATTGCGTGTGACTTGTTGACAGTATATTACCACTAGTGGATTTGATATTCATGTACAACGTACGTATGTGTATGGTTTCCATATATTGGAGTTCGTATACATACGGCTGGCGTGTTACGTATTCCTAGTCCAACATATTTTGGGACTGGGGCGTGACATATTTTTAGTGGTGGCCCATGCAGGTCGAGAATATATTGTCTCGGTTACGTTACTGTACCGAACAAGCCTGCGTATAGGAATAGAGTATAGGATCTCATCCACGCTTGACTAAAACTCATCTTCCCTTTCAACTATCCTATTTAAATGCTTGCATCCTGTTTGATTCATGTACTTCTTCTAATTATTTCGTCCACCACTTGCAGAGAGATGGATATGCGTAGTGGATGTACTGTCGCCAATGGTGACATACCTTCAGGAGTCAATGGCCAAACTCGAGGGGAGACCTCAACGATTCCTAGACTTCCAGGGACGGATGGACAGACTCACAATCCAGTTCCATCTTACCTTTCTGCATCACCTAATGGGACCCTTCCAGCATCATCGATATCGTAGGATGGCCAGACATAGTTATTCTGATTCTTCCAAATGATGATGCAGGAACAGAGACAGCAAGCGGCCGTACTAGCTGCAGAGCAGAGGTAGCAAGCGGCAGAGCAGAGGCAAGAATTTTTTGCAGCAGTTGAGAAGATGGCTGTACAGGCAACTGTACCAGCTCAGACACTAGTTCTAGTACCGCGAGCTAGAGTTGGTTCAGTCAAGGACTTTATACAGATGGGTCCCAAGCCGTATAAAAGCACTGAGAGCCTAGAGGAGACTACAAACTGGATTACCCACACTTAGAAGTTATTAGAAGCATCGCAGCTACCTACAGATCTATGGATGACAGGCGTAAGGACGCTGCTAGATGGTAACGCTCATCACTGGTGGGAATCAATGGAGCGCCAGTTGGGTATGTATCAGACTTGGGAACAATTCTTGGAGTGCTTTAAGAGGAAGTACTTCCCGGACACTGTAAGGGATGCGTTGTATGACCAGTTCCTTTATCTGGAGCAGAGAAATAAGACAGTTGACGAGTATGATATAGAGTTTAGTCACCTTAGTAAATATGGCGCTGCCTTGATACCGAATGACTTGGAGAAGGCTAAGAGATTCCACCGCGGGCTGACTCAGGAGCTCCAACACTACACTAGCTCATAGTCCCGGATCTCTTATGCCGAATTATTGACAGAAGCAAGATTTCAAGAGTCCATCAGCAAGGGAAAAAGAGGTCAACTGAAGACACAATAAGGATCAGCGAGGATACAACAAGGAGGGCCTATCAGACGTCCTTTGGCACAACAACAGCACAGAGCAGGACCGTACCAGATTTCTGAGAAGCCCCAATATAATTATTGTGGAAAATGCGGACATATTTTGAGAGACTGTCGGACTCACATAGGACAATATATGAGGTATAGTTCCGGACAGCATATGGCGAAAAACTGTCCAATGCAGCAGACATTGGCGCTTCCATCGCCAACACAGAGGCTAGCACTTCCAACACCGAAGCCAGTTCAGCAGATGACTAGACCAGGAGCACCTCGACCTCCAGTAGCAGGAGAATTTCAGCGAGGACCACCGCTACCTACTCAGGAGGATCAGTATACGAGGGCCAGTCATGGACTTCCACAGAGGAATGGACAAGCTTTTGCACTAGAAGTGGATGACATGGAATAGAAGATTGATGTTATAGCAGGTATTACTCTTGCTTTTATCTTTCCTGCTGTGATATTATTTGATACAGGAGCCACCCACTCGTTCATATCTTTTAGTTTTATTGCTAAACACAATATTGCCACTACACCTTTACCTAGTTGTGTTAGAATTCTTACCGGAGGAGGAGTTGTACCTGTTAGTCGGATTTGTAGATCGTGTCCTATGGTAATTCGTAGCAGAGAGATGAATGCCCGACTCTTAGTCCTTCCTATGCCAACCTTTGATATTGTGCTTGGAATGGACTGGATAAGCAAGTACCATGCTTTCTTCGACTGTTTTGGAGGAAGCATTCTTTTTAAGGTACCAGGCCAGTCGGAACTTGAGTTTGCATGAGGATCCACAGAAGCCATTGATGGTGTCCAGCTTGTAATGGACGACATTATCTATTACCCCATTATTACAGAGTTTCAAGACATCTTCCCAGAGGAATTGCTAGGACTACCACCAGACAGAGACGTAGAGTTCTCGATAGGATTGACACCAGGAGCAGCACCCATAGCGTCGCATGTTTATAGATTGGCAAAAAAGGAGATGGATGAGCTGAAGGCATAATTGAAAGAATTAAAGGAGAAAGGTTTCATCCGACCAAGTGCATCACCCTGGGGAGCACCAGTATTGTTTGTACCAAAGAAGGATGGGTCAGTGCGTATGTGCATTGACTACAGAGCCTTAAATGCAGTAACCGTGAAGAATAAATACCCATTGTCACGCATTGATGACTTATTTGATCAGCTTAGTAGAGCCAAGGTATTCTCGAAGATAGACTTGAGATTAGGATATCACTAGGTGAAGGTACGGAAGCAGGACATCCCGAAGACCGCATTCAGAACAAGATATGGACACTACGAGTTTCTGGTCATGCCATTTGGGTTAACCAATGCTCCAGCTATCTTTATGGACTTAATGAATTGAGTCTTCCATCAGTATTTGGACCAGTTCATGCTCGTTTTCATAGATGACATACTTGTCTATTCGAAGAGCCACGAGGAGCACGAGAAGCACCTGCGGATTGTTCTAGAGACATTGAGGAGAGAGCAGTTATATACAAAGCTCAATAAATGTGAGTTCTTCTTGGACAAAGTCTCATTTCTTGGGCATGTCGTTACGGGAGATGGTATTTCTGTTGATCCAGAGAAAATCTCGGCAGTCGAGACATGGCCCGTTCCTAAATCAGCATCGGAGGTGAGAAGTTTCCTTGGACTTACGGGATATTACCGACGGTTAATGGAGAACTTCTCAAGGATAGCAGCGCCCATGACTCAGTTGACGTGCAAGGATCAAGAGTTCATATGGACCGACGAGTGTCAAGCCGCTTTCGAGGAGTTGAAGAAGCGACTGACCACAGCACCAGTATTGACTATTCCATCAGGATCAGGAGGCTATGTAATTTACAGTGACGCATCAGGGAAAGGCTTGAGATGCATGTTGATGCAACATGGCAAGGTGATTGCATATGCATCTAGACAGTTACGAGTGCATGAGAAGAATTATCCAACTCATGACTTGGAACTTGCAGCCGTTGTTTTTGCTTTGAAGCTATGGAGACATTACCTATATGGGGAACGAGTGGATATCTATACAGACCACAAAAACCTTAAGTATGTCTTCACACAGAAGGAGTTAAATATGAGACAACGTTGATGGCTTGAGTTAATGAAGGATTTTAAGATAGAGCTACATTATCACCCAGGCAAGGCTAACGTTGTAGCAGACGCGTTAAGCCGGAAACCAACAGCTTACTTCTTGACGACACAGAGGAAATTATTGGAGGACTTACAAGAGCTTGGCATAAAAGTGATATTACCCGGAGAAGATGGGACATTAGCCAACTTGCAAGTACAGTCATCACTAGTAGAGAGGATCAAGACAGCTTTGCCTACGGACGCCAAATTCAGAAGATTGAAAGAAAGGACAGAGGTCGGAGAGCATACGGGATTGCGCATTCATAATGACGAGACATTACGATGTGGTGATCGTTTTTATGTTCCCAATGGAGAGATTCGACAGGAGATGATGGCAGAAGCTCATAGTTCAATATATTCTATACATCCTGGAGGGACCAAAATATACCGAGACTTATGACAGCACTTTTGGTGGCATGGGATAAAAAGAGAGATAGCTCGCTTTGTAGCCAAATGTCTAGTATGCCAGCAGATAAAGGCGGAGCATCAGAGAACAACAGGGCTACTGCAACCACTTTCGATTCTTGAGTGGAAGTGGGAGCACATCACTATGGACTTTGTCACGGGTTTTCCCAAGAGTCCAAGTGGGAGATATGCAGTATGGGTAATAGTGGATCGACTCACCAAGTCCATACATTTCTTGCTTTTTAGAGTTAGCCAGTCTACAGAAGCTTTTGCTGACTTATATATGAGGCAGATCGTGAGGTTGCACGGTATTCCGGTCAGCATTGTGTCAGACAGGAATTCGTGTTTTACATCACACTTTTGGAGAAGCATGCAAGAGAGTCTTGGGACTCATCTGAAGTTCACTACATCTTATCACCCGCAGACAGATGGGCAGTCCGAACGTACTATTCAGACACTGGAGGATATGTTGAGGGCTTGTATGTTAGACTTTGGAGGATCATGGGAGAACCACCTACATCTTATGGAGTTTTCTTACAACAATAGCTACCAAGCGAGCATCCAGATGGCTCCGTTTGAAGCATTGTATGGAAGAAAGTGTAGGTCTCCCGTATGTTGGAGTGACGTGGGAGAGCGTCAGATTCTGGGACCAGAGTTGGTGGTCAACACCGTTGAGACAGTGAAGAAGATACAAGGACACTTGCGAGCAGTGCAAGACAGGCAGAAGCAGTGGGCAGACCTTCATCGTCGTCCCTTGGAGTTCAAAGAGGGAGATCATGTCTTCTTGAGGATATCACCTACTAGAGGTACCATTCGATTCAGAGGGCACGACAAGTTGAGCCCAAGGTATATTGGACCATTTTTGACGTGCTAGGGAAAGTGGGAGAAGTGGCATATCGACTTGCGCTACCACCTTCACTTGAGGGAGTACATGATGTATTTCACGTGTCATAACTTAGGCGATATGTGGCAGATAGCAGTCATGTTCTCGACCATTCTGAGACCACCATTGGGCCGAGCTTGTCATACCAAAAACAACCCGTGGGAATCCTGGATCATCGAGAAAAAGTGTTGAGGAACCATTCTATTCCCTTGGTCCGCGTGGCATGAAAGCATGGCGCGCCAGGAGAATCAACTTGGGAGTGGGAGGACGACATGTGCAAACTTTTTAGGTACCTACTCATAGACCAAGGTATGAATTTACTTTGTTAATTCCTACCTTATACCACCCTTGACTTTCTATCGTGGCGTAGTTTTAATTTCGAGGACAAATTTTTTATAAGTTTAGTAGAATGTAAAACCCCTAATTTTAAAAACCGTATTAATTATTTAATTGAATTGCATTATTTCGTAGTATATTAGAAAATATAAATTTATTGGATTTAATTACTAGGTAAATATTTAGCTAGATATTCATGGAGCAAACTATTATTTTACCTTATTTTATTTTATGTAGGAGACCTTGTGGACGGATGAAAGATTATTTGTATGTACTAATATAATTTTCTGAAATTTTATATATATATATATAAGTAATAGAAAAGAATTTTAAAAAAAGAAAAATTATTATTATTATTATTATTATTATTATTATTATTATTATTATTATAATCATTAGCTAAAGTCCTAAGTCTAATCCCTAAGTCCCCCACCTAAAACTATCAGCAGCAGCCTAAAGCGCTTACCCCAACCCGCCTAAGTCCTAACCCGCAGCAGCAACAATATTTCATCCCACACCCGCGGCCAAGCCTATCCCCCCGACTCTTGCCTTTATATATATATATATATATATATATATATATATATATATATATATATATAAACTTATTATAAACCCTAACCCTAACTTTAAACCTATCTATACTCCACGACCCTGAGCCGTCGCCGACCGGAGCAGCCGCCTGCCGCTTGGACCCGCCGCCGCGTCAACACCCGCGAGCACCCGCGCAGAAAACTACAGCAACGTACCCCTGTTCACGCGTTGATTCATGTTCCATCTCGCGACCGATTTCTGAACCGTCTTCACCGGTATGTTCATGACCTATCCCTCTTCCAACTCTGTATATTAATTTTCATCGACCAGCGCGTAACTCTAGGTGAAAACCGAGACCAACTTGGAGAAAAACTACAACTTTAATTTCAGAAAAACTGTTATGATGACCCATGTTAAAGGATTCGTATCTCCTACCACAGAGATCCAAACTTAGATTTTATTTTTGCTTTGTGAAGACCATATAATCGAGATTATTTTATGTCAATTATATTATTTTATTTGGTGTTATATATAGAAATAAATTGGGTTAAAAATTATGAAAAACTATTTTCGAAACCTTCAAAATTTATGATACGGAGCGCGCCCCGCCAAACGGGACTGTCCCATTGTGTACCAAGTGCACCGAAAGGCACACATGGTATACCCAGACGTGGGCACTTTCGCGGAAACTGATTCGGACGCATGTGCGCGTCGGAATCAACCTATATCCGTAAAAAATTCCCGTATCACGACTTATGCAAAATACCGCACCATTTAGTGTATGCTCGTCAGAATACGGCAAAACTTACGTTATTGGACTCGTGGTATCACGCTGGTCATGTGACCCAATTTTCATGCAATTCTGAGATAGTTGACCAAGCCGCCTATTTGCGGGCTCTACGGTTGACTTTTTGGGCAAATTTATGTTTGGCTCACCGGAATCCAAAATTGGACATACCATTGAGTTCGTATTGACATTTAGAATTTTTTTTGACCTATAATTTGTCTCATTTAGAGACCTTTACCCCTTACACGCTTTTTGGTGCAAAGTGGGCCACATGTGGACACCGCTTTGACCAAAAACTACCGTTTTGCCCCTGTGTCCAAATTGGACAAAAGGTTAGTATTTTCTAGCTATCTTGCTGATTTTGGAAATGTTAGTGATGTCTAATTCAGCATCCGGAGACGTTTATTCGGAGGCCTTATTTCTGATCCTGTGTACCTGACATCTGGACGCTTACACTATACAGATTGCTTGTCGGGCAAGTATACATTGCCATTGTACTATAATTTATATTTCAAATATTGCATGCATCTTAGTTCTTCTTATTTAGTTCATATATTTTAAACTGCTATATAAACTGCGCGTCCAAGGGAACTTGGGTGTAACGACGGTAACGTCGTATTCTGTTTTAATTATGTATATGCATATGGACCTACTCTATGAGACCACCCCATTATCATGAGGCATTCTCATATTTCATGGGCCATGACACTGTTCTTACATGAGTGTGAGTCACATGTAGGACACAGAGTTGCGTACTCGGCTGGCCACTGGTACGTATAGGTCGTGCGACGGATAGGGATAACTATCGATAGAAACTTTGCATGCTAGTAGACCTGGAAATTATTTAAAGGTATCATCGTGTCATAGATGTAACATGATTAGATCATGGGGTGGAGAGAACAACAAGTAAGGCATTTGGGCTCCTTTGCACTTTTCTTTTTGTAACCCGTACGTTCTGCCGGAGATACGTAGCGGTGATGACCCCTATATATTAATGGCGGCCTCTGCCGTTCAAAATATGACATGCTTTATAGGCCCCTGATTCTTCGAGAGAGTCACGCCAATTCTATTTATGGCCAAATAGCCCATTTGTTGGAAAGTTGTTCTCAACGTGCATTCACATAGATGGTTAGGCGACCCATTGGATGTTTATTTTTAGTACTTTATTGACATGTTTATATGTATCTTGTTATGTCCCTCTGAGGACTTGGTACCTTTTCAGATATAGACGGGCAGGAGTATCCACAGGAGTATGGACCTGGACCTGACGCTTCATTCCAGACTGAGGAGGTCTTATCTTCAGAGTACCTTTGATTCATCGCAGCTGATGGATATTCTAGTTGCTATTTATTTTATAGACATTTATCTTATATTGGAGTTGATCTCTTCTCTCATTCAGTAGTTTTTAGTATAGTCGATTTGCAGTGGATTTGTTTCCATCCGACTATCATACTTTGATACTTCATTTGAGATTCGGTTATTTATTCCCATTTATTTCTTTATTTGTGCTGTGAATGAGATATAGATTGCGTGTGACTTGTTAACAGTATATTACCACTGGTGGATTTGATATTCATGTACAACGTACGTGTGTGTATGGTTTTCATATATTGGAGTTCGTATACATACGGCTAGCGTGCTACGTATTCCTAGTCCTACGTATTTTGGGACTGGGGCGTGACAGCCCCAAACATACAAGCACATGCCAAATTGATCTTTAGGACCAATTGACACAGAACAAGTGTCAATCTCGGAATTCCCCCAAAATTGACACAAAAAGTACCATAACTTTCTCAATAGGCCTCCTATGAACACAAAACCAAATCCTATGGGTAGCCTATGCATATGGGTTAATTTCTCAGGGTTAAATCTCATATTTATAACCTAAATTAAGGAGAAAAACTAAATTGTACCTATTGGGAGATGGATTCCCAATGAAACCTCCAAAATTGATAAAATGAGCCTTCAACTTGTAGATCCTTGATCCTCTTTGTAGATCCATGCTTCCTCCTTGTAGATCAATTCTCTACTAGTCTCCAATAGTGATTTGGGAAGGAATTGGGTGAGAATTTGGTAGGGATTTGATGGAATTTGGTTGAGGGAAATTCTAGATCTAGATTTGGAATAAAAAATGAAGAGAGAGAAAGTTTTCATCCCCTTTATATAGGCCTCACTTGCCCCCTCCCTCAAGCTACTATGTAAAGTCTAAAATATCCCTTGCGGCCTCTCATGAAGAAATTAATTAAGGAGGGAAGGTTCTAGTCTAATGGGTTTAACTTAATTAATCATCCTCCTAATGATTGGGCTTCTAATTATTGGGCTCAATTCTAACTAAAATTAAATGTTTGTCCATGAGTCTAAACTAAACTAGTTAGGTCCACTAACACAAATCCAAAAATAAATTTAACATGCTAACCATAAATAAATAATACAATAAATAAATATTTAACATGCACAATATTTAATTAATTACCAAATGACTAAAATATCTTTTCCTAGAAAATATGGTAGTGACACAATACTTGCACGAAACAAGTTTTATAGCATGATTCATTTAGCATAGTCTCCCTGATCAATTTGTTGCATAACAATGTGTGTTCCATACTTAGTACAATTTATAGAAGAAGTATGCAATTCTAACTAAAATTGAAGCATGTATAGAATATTCTAACGAACTAGCACGTAATGAGATAACCGTTCATAAGTTGATTGACAAGCATAAAGTTATCCAAGCCTATTCCTTTTTATCTTGACATATTTTAGTTATTACTTGGTATCTTTTGATCGGGGCAAACAAGAATGCAAGATTTTAGATGTGAAGACTTGGAAGAAGGGTCAACTGAATCGAATATAAGCCACTCACAAGTTGGTTAGAGGGAGGAAAGGAAATAGGTGCTTTAAGGCTCCGCTCGTACGTCGCCTACTGCTTGTTCACCTGCATTGCCACGAACAGCTGATCAATACCTCTTCCACTCTTTCCAATCTCGAAATTGAAGTACAGTTCAACGAACAAAAATAATAAAATCTATCAAAATCGTTCAAAAAAATGCAACAAATTCGAAAACCAACTCAAAGCACGAGAGCAACAAAGCGACAGCGAAAACTAGGTAAGAAAATAATGCAGCGGATATGTCCCTCTTGACTCTGCCGCTAAGTCCATCCTCGGGGCACGGTCCACTGAATATGGGAATCAATTTTGAAGAAGCAAATCCATAACGAGGATGAGTTCTTGATTCAATCTATCCCGATCGAACGATACCGTCTTGTATTTCTTAGCCGCGCTCCCCGAATAGGGGGAACGGGGCACCACATCCTAACCAACTAATTGGAAGTTTCGTCCATGAAACATAGGAATAGAACCTACCATTAGGAAACAATGAAGGAAACCTTTCTCTTATCTCGGACTCAAGCTCCAAGTGGATTCTTCGACCGAATAATTTTGCCAAAGCACGTGCACAAGAGGAACCGAACGACTTCGAAACAGCTTCTCCTTATGATCCAAGATTTGCACAGGTTGTTCAATATAAGTCAAATTTGCCTTAAGATCCAGTTGATCAAGATCCACCACATAACTCGGGTCATACACGTACTTCCTAAGCTGTGAAACATGGAAGACATTGTGCAAGTATGTTACTAAAAATCAATATACCTGACACAATGGTGTCCGAGGCCAGGGCTTCTTCTCGTGTCATAGTGTAGACCCGACCTTGAGCTTGGCGACGCTCTTGCTGAGGCGCAGCTCGGTTGGCCTCGAGTGCAGGGGCAGGATTTGGATGTCGAGGACGAGGATCAGAGAGGCACGGGCAGTCATGAATGGCATGGTCTGGATCTCCACAAGCGAGGCATAATTTATGTTTAAAATGGCAGTTGTCAATAGTGTGGCCTAGTTTCTTACAGAAAGAACATGTTTGCCCCAATCCTCCTCTTTGTTGACCGCCATTGTTGGGGCACTTTGTAGCGTTGTTTCCTTTCTCGTTGCTATGGCGTTTGTGATTGGAATGCACAGTGCCGGCAGCAACGGGAGGATACTGCGATTCAAGAGAAAGGGCGTGATTCAGGACTTCCCGCATCATCTAGTACTGGGGAACGACCATGTGCGCATGGATGACAGGACGTAGACCGCCTTCAAATCTTCTAGCACAACTCGCTGCATCAGGTAAATAGGAACTTGCAAATTTGGCGAGCCGGTTAAATTCGGCGGAATACTGCTTTACTATCATGCTGCCTTGCCGTAGTTACACGAACTCGTTCTCTTTTTGACGACGTATGGGAGGGGGTATGAACTCCTCTTCAAACACACTATGGAAGGTAGCCAGTACGATCGTCTCTTCTTCATCGTCAACTGGAAGAGATCTTCGATGCACGTCCCACCAATCGTGCGCGTTCAAGCGAAGCTGTAATTGGGCACACACGATACGCTTCTGCTCGAGTACCTCTAGAAGTTTGAAATAATTCTCAAGTTCGGCCAACCAATCTAGAGCTACGATTGGATCCTCAGTCCCTTTAAATGGCGTGTTGCAGACCTTCTTGAAGTCGGCAAAGTCGAAGGCAGTCACTTCCTTCTTCCTTGGAGTTTGAGGCATTTTGACTTCAAGCGCGAGTTGCTCCACTGGTGTCGTTGCTATTGCTGCAGACTGGTTGGAGGCCAAGTTCTGTACGATCTGTTGCAGGGTATCTACATGCCTTTGTTGGACTGCAAACTGGGCTTCTAGATTGTCTTGGAACTTGCTTTGCCTCTCTTTCGCTCGTTTCTCAGCACATTCATAACGAGCCTCGTCCCTTTGTTGGTTAGCCTCTAACATCCGTATCATCTGCTGAATGGGATCGACACGAGACATGACTCGCTGGCTCAAAGAAATTATCGATGTGCCGGAACTGCTTTCTTAGGCTTGTGTCTCGCCTGGCGCTAGCGATGATGCTTGCGCTTGTGCCATTCCTTCAAAAAAATAACTTACATCAGGATCATAATGTATTATGGACGCATTGTATGAACGTATCTCATTTTGGCCTAACGAGTTCAAGAGTTCGCACGGGGATTAGATCGTTAAAGGAACTTTTTCCAACACGAGGGTCAAAGGAACTTGAAGTTGTGCTCTGATACCAATATGTCACGTTCCAATTATGTAGAATCGATAGTCGTCCCCCGGGCGAGATGCCGTGCGGGCCTAGGTTGTGCACCACACAAGGCTAAGGTATTTTGCATAACGAGCATATATTCAGAGTACGCAGATAATTGAAACACAAAGTTGAAACATGAAAATTTTCTCTTTATTGATAACGAACATCTTTTTACAAACTCTTGATCGAGTCAGAAGGCTGCCGCACGGGCTAACAAAAGTTGACAGAAAATGAGATAGTTGTCCTATACATTACATCCTTTACTAAAATTTTAAAATAAGGGACCTCCAGGCGGAACGATGGCTTTTCCATGGAGCTGCATTGAGTTTAGGTTGCTAGATCCTGGCTTCAAAATGCTTCAAGTAAGGCACGATCAGGACGCGCCGACAGCTGGACTGGATTGGGCAGTGACTTCAGCTCCTCACAGGATCTCCTTGGTGCAGGGAACCTGTTTCAACGAGGGTCAGTATATCGAAACGTACTGGTGAAGGCGAGCTAACCCAACTATACCAATCAACATGTTGTTTATATGAAGCATGCATATTATTTGTAGTCTTTCTATCATGCCTTAGTTTGTTTTACAAGCAAGCAGTATTTATATAGAAATTACTGAAATGAACTTGCCACCGTTCGGTGACTTTTACCTGCCCGTCTGAACCACTTGCACAATACTTATCATGTCCTTCCCTGCCATGAAGACACAAGTTAGCTTACACAAGTTTAAATATACATGGGGTCACTGGCATTATTCCATAATGGACAAATTAGTCTTGGACGAGAATGGAATGCAATGAAAGAACACGAGGCACCGCAAACCATCCCGCCCGAACACGAGACTATCACTAAGTTCCGTCCGGATCGGAACGGTGCCAGTGCCCCAGCAACCGTCCGCAGGAACCATAAATCCATGTGCATAAGTTGTCCGTGACCATACGACATTCAAATCTTCTTATGGTAGGGAGCATTTGAGGCAATACTTGCACGAAACAAGTTTTATAGCATGATTCATTTAGCATAGTCTCTCTGATCAATTTGTTGCATAAAAAAGTGTGTTCCATACTTAGTACAATTTATAGAAGAAGTATGCAATTCTAACTAAAATGAAGCATGTATAGAACATTCTAAATGAACTAGCATGTAATGAGATAACCGTTCACAAGTTGATTGACAAGCATAAAGTTATCCAAGCCTATTCCTTTTTATCTTGACATCTTTTAGTTATTACTTGGTATCGTTTGATCGGGGCAAACAAGAATGCAAGATTTTTAGATGTGAAGGCTTGGAAGAAGGGTCACACGATTAAATAATTTGTGGAATGTTTTCTTGAAAGTATAGTCTTGTGTGATAGATCGTTAAATTCTAAGTTGGATAAAAGTTGCATTGTCAACTTGAGGTAAATTTTTTTTTGATTGTGATCAAGTAAGATTAGATTGAGAGAAATAAGTCATTTTAATTTTGAGAATTTTTAGAAAAATGATTAAGATGATGATGATTTAACTTTAAAGATAAAAATGCCTTATAGAATAAATTTTGAAATCTTGATATTGCGGACCAAATATTTATAATTTGAGCACATGATTTAAATTTTGAATATTGGATATTTAATTAACGATTTAAATTTTTGAGGAAAAAATAAATAAATAATATAACTCTAAACATGAACATTGATGGATTGAGTTCAAAATTTTATAATTTAATGATTTGAATTAAAAGTTGAATGTTGATTGTTGGATCATCTATTTAAAATGTTGAGGATGGAAATTGAATTTAAAATTTGAAGAGTACGAAATTCTTAAGTTAAAAATAGAAATAATATTTGATTAGAATTGTTTAATATTTAAAATCTAGATGAGATTATGATAGTTGGAGATCGTGATGTAAAATTTGATGTGGGTTATTTAAATCTTGAAGATGTCATATAGATTTGACTTAAATTTGGATTTTGATTATTTAAAAATCGAGAAGAGATTACGATAGGTTGAATTTTGATTTAAATAATGGTTATTTTAATTTTGAAGTGATTGCGATGTATTTGAATAGATTTTGTTATTTAAATTTTTAGAAGAGATTGCGATTGACTTGCCTTATATACGAATGTGAAAGATTTAGCAAATCATGCCTTAATTTTAATTTCGAGGATAAAATTCTTGTAAGTTGGGTAGATTGTATACCCCCTCACCCAAAATAGATATTTTGTGTCTATTTTATATTATTATATTTATTATAGATTATTTTAAATATTAAATTTCTTTATATTATTCTCTTAGTTAATTAGAAAATAATTTTTTTATTTACTTATATAAATATTTATTTAGAATCATTTTTAGGCTATTTTAAATTTTTGGAGATTTTTCTAGAATTTTTGGATAATTAAAACATAAAAAACGTAAATTTCTAGGACTTTTATAATTTACTATGAGACCATACTTGCATATTGTTCCTACAAAATATTTATTTTAGGTTAAAATATTTAATTATATTTTTCTGTAATTTATTTAGAATTTTAAGAAATTTATTTAGTTTTTGAAATTATTTATGATTTATTTGGATATATATAGTCTTAATATTAGATAGATGCTAATTTAGTGTTAATAGATATTAATAAGATTATATATAAATTATTTGTATTATCATTAATTCTATTTAAGATTATAAATTATTGAGATAAACTCAAACTCTATTTTAAATTAATTCAAATCTTGAGCCTACTAGAAAAGCAACTTCATGCAAATTCTATCCTTTTTTGAACTGATAATAATCATATCCAAATTAGTCAATCATAGTCGTATTCAATTAAGTAGTCTCCACCATTATAAATACCTCATCCTTCATATTTTTTTCCTCCAAATCTCCCTCTTTTTCGTTCAAAAAGAGTCAAAATTCGTCATAAATTTATCCTCATTTTTTAGTAGTTATGACGACTTAAAAAAACGATATCTCCTAGCTCCGGACTCCAAACGCGCTCCAGTTTTTTTTAGAACTATATCAAGGTTAGTTTTCTGAGTATATAAATTATTTTAATAATTTATGAATCTATTTTTCTAAAAAATTCTAAAAGTGACAGATGACTGAAATCAGACGCGTTTTCGTATTTTCGAGATTTCGGGAGATCCCGAACTAAGAATTATGAGCCGTTTAAAGTTTCAAAAATCTGACATGATGAAATTCTAAAAAATTCTTTTTCCAGAATTTAATATGCAAGTTTAGTCTATTGTAAAACTCGTTCAACGTAGACGTAAATAGAAACCACCGAAAACTGTCATTTGTGCGCCCTTGTGGCCATAACTCTTTACCGACTTGTGATTTTATGAAACTGTTGATTCCGGCGTTCATGTAGCGTTGAAATCTATATGATTCCACACACAAATCCAAGATTTGAGATGGTTGACTTTTTGGTCAACATATTGCCTCGATTTGCGTGCCACGGATCACAAATCCGTAAAGTTGACTTTCTTTGGACCGAAATTAGAGTTTAACAATAAAATCAGATTATAATAAGATTAAAATACTATTTTAGGTTATTTTATTCAGAATTAAAATAGATTAAAATTGATGAACCTATTCACCCACTTTTGTAATCTAACTTGTTTAATTTATGTGACGGGTAGATCGAACGACGCCTTGAGTTGAGACTTTATTCTTTTTCAGAGCAAGCAATATACCTTACCAAATTATTTACATTACTTTGCATGCTTATCATATTTTTATATATTTATTATATATGTGTTTTCTTTCAGTCATAATTATATACTATATATATATATATATGTTGATACACACTTGACACATAGTATCATGGAAGGGAAGGACAATCAATAGGCGTATGAGCTACCCACGCTGGTAAACCGTAGTAACTAGCACACACTATAGGAGTTGTGTCGCGATGGTCGCTACCCTCGCGGTATGTCGGTTGATGGTGTCACGATGGTCGCTACCCTCGCGGTATGACGGCTGATGATGTTCATTGACGTGTGTGTGAGTTATGAGATAGATAGAGTATCCTACACCTACCCATACGTCGAAATTGTTGTCCCCATTATGCATATTCATATAGATTGTCTAGTACAGCGTACTTATATATATATATTTTTCTATTATGCATGTTTTACTGTATTCAATTGGCATGCTTCTATGTATCTTGTTACGTCCCTCTGAGGACCTGGTCTCTTTCCAGGTGTAGACGATCTTGATAATTCGCAGGAGTACGGATCAGGACTTGCTACTTCGTTATCTTTCGAGGAGGTCTTCTCTTCGAGCCTCATTGATCATTAGATGTACTTATGTGGTTTCTCTTATATTCTAGTTGGTAGTGAATTTGTTTCCACCCAACTACTTGTTTTTATCAAGCATTTTATACTTGATTCAGTTACATAATTAATTGGTTATTTGATTCTGTGGATGAGATCTAGTTATGCCCTGTGACTTGTGATAATATATATACCACATGTGAGTTAATATTTATATTACAGCGTACGTGTGTATTATGGTATTTATTTATTGGAGTTGCCATATACATACAGCTGGCATGCTTACGTATTCCTAGTCCTACGTATTTTGGGACTTGGGCGTGACATATTTTTGTGGTGGCCCATGCAGATCGAGAGCATATTGTCTCAATTACGTTACTGTACCGAGCAAGCCTGCGCATAG